>SCLH01001277.1:71356-84680 GCA_004367855.1 Oikopleura vanhoeffeni | reverse complement strand
GCTTATTGTACCTTTCAAGCACAGCCTCACAAGTCTAGAGGCAGGTGTAAAAATTGACAACTGTTTGAGACTTGGCCTTCGCTAACGATACACCATAATCACTTGTAATCACACCAAAGTGGTGATCTTCAAGCACTAAAGGTTATAAAATCATATCTTCATTAGACTCTCAATAAAAGAGCGTCTGAAAATTACAACAGAGTAGAAGAGTGGGGCTACAATTGATTAGAGCCATTTTTTTGAATTTTAGTTTGAATTTCTAAGATCACTTTTGAACGCCGATTTTTAGCAGAAATTTTTCGTCTTCAAAGTGAACAATTTTTTCTCCAACGATTATGTTCAGGGAATAAACGTTTTTTTCGACATAGGTGGATACACTGAATAATAGGTCGTCATTATTTTTTCGCTTGAATTTGTTGAATTTACCTGCGGAAATTCTAGAATATAAAAGTAACGGAAGATGAAAGTCCGAAAAAAAGTGATCGTCGGAACGAACAAAGTTAAAACAAATGAAGCTGAGATCATAAAAAGTGCTACGCTAATCAAATTCAACGCAGTCAAGTCAATCGATAATAAGTTTAACATTTGGAAAAACATTGAAGATCTAGAATCGATTAAGACATATCCGATAATTGAGTAAAATGTCAGCATCGTTTTCGTGGATCATATAACACAATAAAAATGTTATATCAATGGTGGAATACTGTTTATGCGGTTAAAGCAAAGAACTTTCGACTGTTTGAAATCTTAGATTTTGTTCTAGATGGTTTTTGAAACAAAATAATGCCTACTATGAGACTCCTTGGGATCAACTTTTAGCATAACGATATTAATGCTATCATAAAGTTAATATTAGTATCAATGGCCAACAAAAAAAACGAAACCTACCTCCGCCGCTTAAAGAATTTAAATATTTTGAAGTGAATGAACCGACTTGGCCAGAATTCAGCTTTGCTTGAGTTATTGGAATTGTTTACATATAAATAATAAGATATAAGATCATTCATAATTCCTACATGCATAACATTGCTACAGCAGAGAGCAAAAACATCATGCTGACTATGACACTTAAATTTATTGTTACAATGTTTTACTGAATTTCAATAGATTATTGTTATATATTATAACATCAATATATTATATAAGTTTATTCCTCTATTCACATTTGTGAATATTCGGCTCTAATTAGGGTAATGTAGTGTCAATTTAATAGTATAGGGCCGGGATATCACCAAAAGTGTGGGAAATGGGGATCTATGATAAGATACAAGATGTATCATATTGATAAATTTGCGCGCCCCAATTTTTCTGTGGGTTTATACATCTTTGATAGAATACAGAGATATGCATGGAGCGACTTGAAATTTATCATGCATTGACCAAATCCATCAATGAAAGGACACTCTTTTATCACATCGACAGATTCCATGAACTTAACCGAAAGGTATTCAGCGACACAAATTAATTACAAAAGAAAAGATCAAGCAGGTATTTTTTCTTGTTTAATATTTTTTTTTTTCTATTTGCATAAAGGCTGAAAATGACTCAAATCGATATTGTAACAGATTTTTATCTTCATTTTGCAGTTGTTTACCAAGGTTCAGCTGAATGCACCTCAAGATTCATCAGCTTGATTCAAAAACTTTTTTTTGAACAATTTTTAAGGCGTCTGCAAATTGGAAACTAGAATCAAGCTCGAAAAATTGAAGAAGAAAGCGAAATTGGATCAAGCGCATTAATGAAGCGCGCAACCTAGATTATTTTTGGAGAATACTCGATACTTGTAGTCTTGAAGTACCATAAATAAATACTGGTGTTTTAATATATCTATAAGTGTTTAATGTAGGAATAATTAGTGTGGGTTGTATGTAAAGCGAATAACTACTTTTTGGATAACAAAAATTTGAATAGAATAATCTTAGCAAAGTTCTTTTGTGTTATTTATTCTCATGTCATAAAATCTCCTCAATTCAGTAATAACAGATAAGGGGATACAGCAGGATATTAAGCCAAAGTTGTAGATTTGATGACCTTCAATTGCAAAAGCGTAAAACGTGAATAAAAAGATGACTCGGAGGAAAGAATAGCTTCATCTGATCTCCATTATTGAGAACTCAATGAAACTCATCAATAACTCATTTGGATGTATACGAATTGAGGAAGACAAAATCACTGCACCCGATTGTGGATATTTTGAGCCAGCAACTCTCTGAGTCGTTGTGAAAAAAGTATAGTACCATCATACATATGACGATATCTCATTAAGCCGGGTGCCATAAGTCCTTGCAGGAATGGTCATTTTTCAGAGGCGAATAAAACTGAAAGAAAAAATTGAAAATTTATTTTTTATTTTTATCTTCAGAAACATCCAATTCTCGAACGTTAAAAATTTTAATTCTAACAAAAATTATCTGGGAAAATAAAAAACACGTTTCACTGTACATCATTTCCATAAAACTCGACTAAGATTTTTAAAGACGATATATTAAAACTTCAGACTTGCGGGTTAGTGCGTAAAAGCTCTTTACTTGCTAATTAAAAAAATTTCAAGATATAAGAAGTTTTTCCCAGAAAAATGGTCAAAAATGGCAAAAGTAGAGAAAAAAATTTTCTGTGAAGATACAAATGACCTTCAATGCGTTTTGATGTTAAATATGTTCTCTATAATTAAGAATGCGCCAATAACGTGCAAATTTATTTGGGAATATTGACGCACATAAAATTTAATATTGCAGTGCCAATGACACGTTATGTAGTGTAACAGCCGAGTTGTTTAATGTCATCGGATAGTTTAGGAAATGAAAATCGCGGCGACAACTCAATTAGCTGACATACGGAACATTAATAGATACCGAACACATTCAATGTGAGTCTGCTGTTTTCATGGGGTCAAAAAACACTAGTAAAAATCTTTGGACTTGATTTGCGGAAAATGTTATAATTCTAAAAAATGAAAAAAGTGACAAATAAGACATATATGATCAAAACACAGGTCAGAAAATATTAGATGCAGGAAAAATTAAGTGGTATTTTTAGTTTTATCATAATTCAAAAAAACATCAGAAAAATTTGACAAAAATGTCGGAAAAATTCGAAATATGACATTTTTTGAAATTATACGGATTCAAAAATGGAAAACTCGAAAGCTCAATCATTTTTTTTCTTTCTAAAAGAATGAAAAAATTTTATCAAGCTAAACAATATTATAGTCGGGTTCAGCTTAACTAGAGATTAAGCATAAATAGAAATATATAACTATTTTCGTAAGTTATAACGACTCAGTCTGCCGGGTTTAATGCACCCCTTAGGTCCTCTTGCAGAACTCACGACCATGTTGAAAACGAAACTATCAGACAATCTGATATCGAAAAAAGGGACAAAATTAATCCAACAGAAATCACGAATCTAAAAAAATCCAAGAAATTTCTTTAAGAAAAAACCAAAAAACTAACCACAACAAGATCATAGACCACTCAGAATAGAACATGGACAAAAATTCACTGTCTCTAGATAATCTAGCTCTTAGCTCGAGTTCTGTCTCTCACGATACCAGTAAATACTTAGTAAACAAAAATTCGAAAATATTAAAACTAATAAAAGATGAATTTTAAAAAAAAGGAAAAGATGGAAAGGAATTTTAAGGAATTAAAAACAAAAATGTGTAAATATAATACGAACGTGATTGGCCGAATCTGTGTGTTGAAAGTGAGAATGCAAGTTAATCGTGGAATGGCATGCTCTGGATCGGCCATGGCAATTCATACAGGCTTACCACGCCATAAGAAACGAAAATCAATTTTTTTGGATGTTGTTTTGGATGGTTTTGTGATTGTGGATTTTGGCCCGTAATGAAAGCTAAATAGAAACCCTTTAATGATTTCGGAAAAATAGGTTTGTAAGCAGACCTAGTAATTATAAAAGTAGAATAAGAATTAATAAAATTTTCTGCTAATAATTATTGAACTGATTCAGAAAATATGTGTTTCTTTTTAGGACGATGTAGCGAGTTAGTATAGAGAGGTATTTTTTACCATTGTACTTTGGTAATAATGTACTTGAAGTTACTTTGGTTTATTTTTTTATTTTTAAAAATTAGAATTGAAGGAGGGTTAGTGATAAGCTAGTTTTTGATAAATACAAAATGATACATCTTTAGCGAAGGAAATTATTATCTAAAATCCTGCCAGAGAAAAAGATAATTAATATTATATTAAATATACATACCTGGAAATTCATACATTACCATGTTAGCAAGATTCGCATTTTTTCTCCAAAAAAGCAGTTTAATATGTGAGCGGCTTAGCATGGTGCAATAAACGTAATAATAATTAATGTAGACAGAATCGGGAAAGATAGATCAAAGACTCAATAGTAACTGGTATTCTTTGACGTTTCAATTTGATTTGAATCATTTACAAGTCCATTATAAATACTGGTTGGCAATATCGCCGAAAGTTTTTTGCCAAAAAGATTTCGGCGATTGCGGCAAATTCGGCGATATTGAAAACACATTAAGCGATTTTGCACGAAGGTTTTCAGCTAGAAATTGATAATGCGTCGGATTGTTTTCGGCGATTTGGCAGCCTGTATTAAAGATTTAAACGTACAGACTTCGATACAAATTTTTTTTAACTTAAATTAGAAAAAACTGAAAAATAAAATGATCGCAATTTCTACAGGAGGTCCGGGCGATAGGTGAAACCATGAAAATCTACGTTAGCTCCGCGAATCGCACGCATCTGAAAAAAAATTGTCCCGAGTCGCCGGATAGGTGAAGGCAAAAGTAGGGTCATTACCATAGTAGAACTTCCCATTTAGGACCAGTGAGAGCGATCTTCCCAGAGTCCGGGATAGTGAACGGCGATAGTGAAATACTGGCGGATAGGGAAGGTTTTAGCAACAAACTTCACTTAGAGACCGCTGTACTAACGGAAATTTACACTTAACAAAATTTAAAAGACCGCCAGCAAGATGTTCGCATCCAACACGCACTTTTAGTATGTAATATAACGATCAACGTTGACATTTGTAAGACTGTAAAAAATAAAACATGTTCTAATTTCCAAAAAGTTGAAAACCCCTGGTAGTTTTTTCGTTTAGCTGAGGGCCGATTCATTTGGTATGTAATAACGCTTCCGCAGCCAATTGGTGTCTTTAGAAGAAAGTAATCGAACAAGTTTGAAAATGATTTTAATATTCACTTTTAGTTCATGATTAGTAGTTGAGAGTTATGCTCCTATTTTTCGTTGTGAAACGGTCACTTTCGGATTTTATTGGTAGTCTAAAAAATTGTATAACGATTTAACTTTTGCAACAAGAAATATGTAACCAAATTGAACTTCTTGCTTGGAGTATTAGTCTTTAATTATCACTTTAAACTTAAGCAAAAATCTATCACAGCAACAAGAATAGTGTCTGACAAGATTTTTATAGCAATATAAAATATTATATATTTTTATAATATATATGTATTATATATAAATTCTACCAGGTAGTATTTGAGTAAAATTTGTTATTAGAAGAGATCGGGACTGTTTCTCTGGTTGATCAATAAGGTTTTAAGATTGACTCTGTCTGGTCAAAGACAGATAACTTCGATGTGATCGATTTTTGACCGAATCAATCCAACTATGAAGTTAAGATGAAAAGCGACGAGTTGGAGAAAATAGAGAAATTTTCAAAACCATTCAGAAGGAAGAACAATTTTAAGAGCCATTCGGAAAATAAATCATGATCATGACACGGAATTTAAATTTGATCAGATTTGACTAGAATCTATTTCCTCAGAATCGTATTTTTCGAAATTTTATCATGTGGCGAGTCAATTTATCGTGATGTTCACGGACGCGGGACAAAATGGTCAGTGTTCTCAAAAGCCTCTCGATCACTCAATGCAAGAGTCTGCATTGCAGACTCAGGCTGCCATAGAAAATAACGCAATTCATGATAATATTGGGCTTGATTGTTTAAATATATCAGCGATAAGTTTTCTTTAGCAATTTGATTAGCAAGTTCAATTTAATGTGGGTTTCATTAAAAGTTCTGATGTTGAAGATTTGAATCAAAAGATTCTAACATAGTCTTGCATTGGTTTTTTGAGAACGACTTCCAAGATATTGTTCTAAGATTAAATTTGTTTTAGCAAAGTATGGTTTTGCTATAAGTCCAGGTGGGCAATTCAATTGTCGCCAAGGCACAAGATCATCGAAAGATTTTCTCGCAAACACATAACAATCGACATTTAATGCCAAACTAATGTTGTTGTGTTGGACAAAAGCAAAAGAGAACAAGGTATAATGGTTTCAAAATTTTTGAAATATGAAGAGTTAATCCAGAAAATGTGTTCGAAAAAAATCTTGGCTTTTTATATTCGATGGAATCCACCACGCAAGCGGTAGAGAAGCCATTCAAAGTCATAATTTGATCGAAATAAGGAAGTTGACTGAACATTATTTTACTCAAAAAAACAGTTGTCAACTGAGTCATAATGTTATAGCAATTAGCATCATGATGACATTGGTGAGCCGACCGTTGCTCAGAGAGGTGATAGGAGGCCCAAACCGACGGGGTCGAGGAATAATCGAAAATAAATTCTTGTTTTAACAAAACAAATTCTTAAAGGTTTGTTTTTACAATAAAAAAAAGGAACCCTTTGGTTTTTTGAAACCAGGCCCTTCTGTGTCCCACAAGGTCCCCCCCCCCGTTGGGGTTTGGTGGAGATTAGAAAAAATGCCGTTCCCAAACAATTTTAAACACCGAGAAATTTAATTTTTTTTTTGTTGTTTTGCATCCCCCAGTTTAAATGAAAATTTCTTAAAGAAAAAAATTCCAAAGCCCCCTTTTTGCCGTTTCAGGAAAAAAAAAAGAAAATTCGGAAGTAAACTTTTTGTTTAAGTAAAATTGAAAAAAATCTTTTTCCCAAAAAACTCAAGTTTGGTTCCCCCCCAAATTCAAAAAAATGCCCGAAACTTAATTTTTATCGAACCAAAATTATGAGCCCCCCCGCTGAGCCCGCTAAAAATACTTTTCTGTAAACGTAATTGGTTTTTTGTTGCTGAAAATGTTAAGTTTCTTTGACTTGTGTTCCCCCCTAAAATAGATCAGCTTGGGCCGGATCAAATATAACTAAATGTGATTGATTTCCAATAGAAAAAATAAGATAATTTCCTTTGAGATCCCGCCGAAAAAAATGCCAAAACTCAAAAGACCCCAATTTATTTTTTATTTGGAGTAACTTTAAGTGTTGGGGGGAAATAAAAAACCTTTGTATCCCTCTCGGCCTCGACCCCGGGGATTTGTTTAAAAGGCAGGGAGTCCTTTAGTATAAACGAAAAAGACTAATCGATTTTGTAATGAAATCCCCTCCGAAAGCAGAGTAACGCGACTTTTTGTGTGTGGAGGTAATTTCTAGCAATTAAATTACAATTTATCACTTTCTTATTTTTAGGTGCCCTTAGGCAAATTTTTGGAAACTTATTCCCCTTAAGAAAAATCGAAAGAAAACACCTTGATTTTTAAGAACGGTTCCCATGAAAAAATTCGACCTAAATATCGAAAAGCAAAGAAAATAAAATTTTGAAATAAACACCATTCCCTGAAATCCGTAAAAAAAAAAAATTTTTTTTTCCCCCCCCCCCTTCCCCTTTGCATGAAGGAGTTAATCCCCCCTTCCTGAAGATGAAGACTTCCCGGTATTATAAACCGCAAATCCCTAGTCTTGCCTGTACAACTATCCAATTTTCCGCGACCCTGGGAGAGTATTTCTAAGTGTTGTCATACATGCTGTTGAGCTCATCATAACTGCTCAGTGAATCGCTATAAACAAGCTTCACGGCCTGGTCTCGAGTCGGGTAAAGAATACCTTCGCTGACCTCTACCGGACTTCGCGTTAAGAATCAGGCAACGTAACAATAGTTTGTGTGGGGCGCGAGTCAGCCTATAATATTCAAAACTCGGAACACCGAAATAGTAATGAAAACAGAGTCATCTAAGATTTAAGAAGCACTGAAAGCCCCCAAAAAACAGAAGAAACAACACCAAGAATGCTGGTTTTTTGTAATTCCCGCGTCAAAAAAAAATATTGTCCTATGGTTTAAAAAGGTCTTTTGTTTTTTTGAAAAAAAATTTATCTTTTTTTTGTTCCTGATAAGCGTTAAGAATCTTTCTTTTTCTTCTTTTGAAACATGTTAAATTTCCCAAAAGACGACGTTCCCCGTCCCCCCCCAAGTTAACCCCTCCTCAATCGATGGGGGTGGTTGAAAAAACCAATCTTCAAAAATAGCCTCGGGCATACAAAAGTGGCGTTGACGGGTAAGCGGGAGTTAAAAAAAAGAATCGTGACAGAACATTTGATGTGGTTTCGGCCCCCGAGCCTTTGGGTTTGATCCCACTGAAGTGGGAATAATTTGTTTTTGCCCACCAAAAAAATCCAAAGAATTGCTTAAGTCGGAAGATAATTTCTCAAGACTCCCGCTGTTCTGAACAAGTTTTTAATTTAAGCTTTTTAAAACATAATACTTTTTTTTAAAAACATTTGTTCAGCATAAGCCCAAGTGGAAATTTTGGGTGTTTTTTTTTGTTTGTGGACCCCCTCGATAAAAATTTTCTCGATTCTTAAATCTTTAAAATAAATCGGTTTAAATTTCCCCCCCCCCAGATGCCCCGCGGTTTTGTATAGTTTTTTTATAAATAAGTTTCAAATTTCCCAAAATTTTTTCCGTTTTGTCAAAAATCGTAAAATTTCCCCAAAGAGAAAAAAATAACCGAAAGGGAAATAAAAAAAAATTCCGGAAAAATGTTCCGGGCCCCAAACCCCTTAATTCTTTTCTGGGTCGAAATGGAAAATTCCGACGTTGTAATTTTGTTTGTAATAAACCATAAATCCAAATTAAAAAACAATTAAACCGTGTGGGGGGAAACCCCTAACTTGGTTTTTTGTAACCAGTTGAAAAATTGTAAAGATTCCTTGAAAATAATTTTCCCCTGGTTCTTCGGTTGGTGGGATTAATTGTTCCAATTCCAAAAATATTCCCGCCCCACCAAAAATTTTGTTTTCAAATTAAATCGTGCCTATGCCCAAAGCCATAACATCAACAGAAAAAAACGCGCTTGACGCGGTGTGGGTCGCCCTGGAAAAAACTAGATAAGTTTTTTTTTTTTGTTGCAAAATTCCCCAATCCAATCGCCGAAAAGATCAAAAGAAATTCTTTAAATTGTTAAAAATTTTTTTGGGAAAAATTCTTCATAGGCAAAACCCTTAAAATGGGGGTTTTTTTTGGGAAGGCAAAATCCGGAAAAAAAATCTTATTTCCCCTGGCCCCCAAGGGGCCCGGGGCCCCCCAAAAGAAAATTGTGGGTTTATTACATCTTTTTATTAGATACAGAGATATTACAGAGCGACTTGAAATTTATCATGCATTGCTCAAATCACATCATGAAGGAACTCTTTTATCACAATCGAAGATTCATGACTTAACCAGAAGATATTCAGCGACACAAATTATTACAAAAGAAAAATCAGAGCAGGTTTTTTCTTGTTTTAATAATTTTTTTTTACTATTTGCATACAGTAGCTGAAAATTGACAGATTCAATATTGTAACAGATTTTTTTTTCTTTTTTGCAGTTGTTTGACCAAGGTTTCAGCTAGAATGCACCTCAAATTCAATCATTGATTCTAAAAGTACTTGTTTTTTGAACAATTTTTAAGGCTTCTCAAATTGGAAAACTAGATCAAGCTCGAAAAATTGAAGAAGAAGCTGAAATGGATCAAGACGATTAATGAAGCGCGCAACCTAATATATTTTTGGGAATACTCGATACTGTATCTTTTGAATACCATAAATAAAAACTTTGTTTTAACTGTGTTTTAATTATACATATAGTTTAATGTAACATAATTTATGTTGTTGTATTGAAAGCAATAACACTTTCGATATACAAAAAATTTTGATATGATAATGTTACAAATTCTTTTTGTTATTTTCATCCGATTCAAAATCCTCCTGCAATTCAGTGAATCAAAGATAATGGGCTTGGTGAGATAACAAAGCAGGATTATTGCAAAGAGCCAAGTTTGTAGTAAATTTGGTGATCCCTCTCATTTTCAAAATCTGAAAAAACGGTTAAAAAAGTGAATTCGAGGAAAGACACACTCTCTGAATGTTTCTGAATTGTTTTTTGGGTTTTTAGGATTGTGTCAAATTAATCGTCGTGATTATTGAACACGTTTATGACAAGTTTGTCACCCCCTAAATTGGGGTTTATGATTGATTAAGATAAGATCTCAAAATCTCAGATTCAAGTTTTACAAAATGTTTTAAAAATACATCCACTCCATTGTTGAGACTCCAATGAGACTCATCAATTAGACTCAAATTTGAATGTATAGAAATTTGGAGGAAGAGCTGAATAAATCTCTCACCAGATTTTCGGACTCAATTTTGAGCCAGTGCACTCTTTCTGAGTCGGTGGTAAAAAGTATAGTACCATCCTCATACATAATACGATACCCATTACGGTCCTCTTGCAGAACTTCACGAGCCATGTTGAAACGGAAACTATCAGACATATCTGATATCGAAAAAAAGGAGCCAAAATTTAATCCAACCAGAAATACAGAATCTAAAAAACATCCAAGGAAATTTCTTTAAGAAAAAACCACGAACTTAACCAGCAACCAGATTCATAAACCACCAGAATTTATAAAAAACAGTGGACAAAAATTCGCTGTCTCTAGGATAAATTCTAGGCTCTTTATTCGCGAGTTCTTGTCTCTCTACATACCTAGTAATACTAGTAATACAAAAATTCGAAAATATATTAAAACTAAATATAATGAGAATGAATTTTAAAAAAAGGAAAAGATTGGGAAGGAATTTTTAAGGAATTAAAATACAAAAATATTTGGTAAAATAATTTTAGACGAACTGTGATTGGCCGAATCTGGTGGTGGGTTGAAAGTGGAAAATTCAAGGTTAATCTGGATTGGCATGCATCTGGATTGGCCATGGCATGTCATAATGGATTATTCACGCCATAATGAATCGAAATCAATTTTTATGGATGTGTTTTGGGATGGTTTTTGATTGGTGGAATTTTGGCCCGTAGATGAAGTAAAATAGGAAACCCTTTAATTGATTTCTGAAAAATATGGTTTTTGTTAACAGACCTATAAATTATAAAGTAGAAGTTAGAATTAATAAAACTTTTCTGCTAATTTAATATTGAACTGATTCAAAAACTAGATTGTGTTTTTTTTGTTAGGCGATGTACATTATATAGACGGTATTTTTTTACCATTGGTTACTTTGGTTACATTGGTTACTTGAAGTTACTTTTGGTTTATTTTTTTTTATTTTTTCAAATTACGATTTAAAGGGAGAGTTAGGATATAGCTAGTTTTCTGATAAAACAAAAATGATACATTCTTTACGAAGGAAAATTTATTTCTAAAAATCCTGCCAGAGAAGAAAGATAATTATATATTATAAAATCCTACATACCTGTAAAAGTTCATAATTATCCACATGTTGCAATATTCAGCAGTTTTTTCTCCAAAAAGCAGTTTAATATTGTAGACGGTCTTAGCATGGCTGCAAATAAACTGGTAATAATAATAATGTAGACCAGAAGTCGGGAAAATTAGATCAAATAAACTCATTCAGGTCAACTGTATTCTTTTGAACGTTTTCAATTTATTTTGAATCATTTACAAGCATTATTAAATACTGGTTTGGCAATATCGCCGAAAGTTTTTTGCCAAAAATTTCGGCGATATCGGCAAATTCGGCGATATTGACACATTCGGCGATATTGGCACTGAAGGTATTTCAGCTTAAAATCTTGAAATTGCGTCGGATTTTTCGGCGATTTTGGCAGCCCCTGTATTAAAGATTTAAACGTACAGACTTCGATACAAAATTTTTTTTAACTTGAAGTCTAGAAAAAACTGAAAATAAATATACGCAATTTCTACAGCAGGGTCCGGCGGATAGGTGAAACTCATGCAAAAACCTACGTAAGCCTCCGCAATCGCCCACGCATCTGAAAATAAAAATTGTCTCCCTGACGTCCAGCGGATAGGTGAAAGGCAAAAGATAGGGTTTATCGACCAATCAGAGCATATCTTCCCATTTATTGACCAGTGAGAGCGTATCTTCCCAGACGTCCGGTGGATAGGTGAAAGCCGGCGGATAGGTGAAATCTGGCGGATAGGTGAAGGTTTTGAGCAACAAAACTTTCACTTATCCGCCAGACCCTGCTGTACTATACTGATAATTTACATGGCTGGAACAAAATTTAAAGCCCCGCCCACGCAAGATGTTCGCATTCCAACACGCACTTTTTTAGTATTGTAATATACGGTCAACTTTACACCACGGTAGTTTGCCATTTTGTAAGACTGTAAAAAATAAAACATGTCACTTTCCAAAAAGTTGGAAAACTCCCTGTCGTTTTTTTCGTTTAGCTGAGGGCGATTCATTTGTATGTAAAACGCTTCCGCAGCCATTCGGTGTGCTTTAGAACGAAAGTTAATCCGAACAATTTTGAAAAATGATTTTAAATATTCGACTTTTAGTTCATGATTAGATAGTTGAGAGTTATGCTCTTCTATTTTTCGTTGTGAAACGGTCACTTTCGGATCTTTATTTGGTAGTCTAAAAAATTTGTATCCGATTTTTAACTTTTGGCAACTAGAAATATGTAACCAAATTGAACTTCTTGGCTTGGAGTATTATGTTCTTTAATTATCACTTTAACTTAAGCAAAAATCTATCACAGAACAAGAAATAGCTGTTCTGAACAAGATTTTATTAGCAATATATCCCTTGTTCACACTTTTGTTAATATCCCGGCCCAATCTTGCAATTTGGTTTGTTAATGTTAAGTGTTGGGTTTAAGGTAGCAATTATTGAAATTGGTATTGTCTATTTTTTAGAGTTGGGCCATTATTTGTGAGGGTGGCTTTTTCAATAATCGACTGTAGCTTTCGATTTAATCGTTTTAGTTAAAATTCTCTAACTTTTGTCTAGAGTGTCATAGACTATTGCCAATAGCCTATTGGTCCTCGAGACAAACGTAATCAGTGTCCAATTTAAGATATAGAAATTATAATTTAAGTGATCACTTTTTTTTATAGACTTTCACCGACCACATTATCAAAATATTATTTTATTACAATAATAACTGATTCAATGACTAACTAAGCATAAACTTATAAACATAAATTAATGGTTTTTCCATCTCAAAATTAAAATATTTTATACTTTAAGTAATAATTTTACTGTAATTAGGGACAAGAGTGAAGCTTACAGAGAGAGAGA
>SCLH01001277.1:47444-71140 GCA_004367855.1 Oikopleura vanhoeffeni | reverse complement strand
ATAGAAATTATAATTTAAGTGATCATTTTTTTTTATAGACTTTCACCGACCACATTATCAAAATATTATTTTATTACAATAATAACTGATTCAATGACTAACTAAGCATAAACTTATAAACATAAATTAATGGTTTTTCCATCTCAAAATTAAAATATTTTATACTTTAAGTAATAATTTTACTGTAATTAGGGACAAGAGTGAAGCTTACAGAGAGAGAGAGCGAAATTATTTGTCAAATTCGTCAATTTCTATTAGCTACGTGTAAAGAGTTGCCTCGAGGGCCCTCGAGCGCCACCCTCACAAATAATGGCCCAACTCTAAAAAATAGACAATACCAATTTCAATAATTGCTACCTTAAACACAAAACTTAACATTAACAAACCAAATTGCTAGATTGGGCCGAAATAATAACAAAAGTGTGAACAAGGGATATACAACTATTATATATATACAACTTCTACCGGTATGTATTTGAGTAAAATATTGTTATTGAAAGCAGATCGGACTGTTCCATATGTGATCAGATCAGGTTTTAAGCATTGACTCTGTCGCGTCAAAGACAGATTAACTTCGATGTGATCGATTTTTTTGAACCGAATCAATCCAATCTTATGAAGTTAAGATGAAAACTCGACCGAGTTGGAAAAATAGAGAAATTTTCAAAACCATTCAGATAATGAAGACAATTTTTAACCCATTCGGAAAATAAGATCATGAGTCATGATTCATGACGGATAATTCAAATTTGATCCGATTTTGACTTAAGAATCAGTATTTCCTCCAGAAATCGTATTTTTTCGAATTTTATCATGTCGTGCCGAGTCAATTTTTTCGTGATGTTCTACGCGGACAAAACTGGTCCCTGTTTTTGTCCAAAGCCTTTCGACCTCTGATGCAGAGTCTGCATTGCAGACTCAGGCATGCATAGAAAAATAAACGCAATTCATATAATATTTGCGGCTTGATTTTTAAATATATCAGCGATAAGTTTTATTTAGCAATTTTTGTACAAGTTTCACAGATTTTAATGTTGGTTTCATTAAAGTTCTGATGTTGAAGATTTGAAATCAAAAGATTCTACATAGTTTTTGTCATTGTTATTGAGAACGACTTCCAATATTTGTTCTAAGATGTAATTTGTTAGGCAAGTATGGTTTTGCTATATCCAGCTGGGCAATTCAATTGGTCGCCAAGGCCACAAGATCCATCAGCAAGATTTTTCTCCAAACACATAACAATGTCACATTTTATTGCCAAACTATATGTTGCTTGTTGTTGGACAAAAGCAAAAGAGACAAAGGTATAATGGTTTTCAAATTTTTGTAAATGATTGAAAAGTATTCTCAGAAAATGTGTTCGAAAAAATCTTGGCTTTTTATATTCCTATGGATCTCCACCCCGCAAGCGGTAGAGAAGCTCAATTCAAATAGTCCTAAATTTGACGAAAATAAGGAAGTTGACTGAACGTTATTTACTAAAAAAAAACAGTGTCAACCTGAGTCAATAATTTTATAGCATTTAGCATCATTGTAATTGGGTGAGCCGACCGCACACGGGGTCGAGATCGATTTGTACAAAAATTTAAGGTTTACAATAAAAACCTGTAACAGCCTTGTCACAAGGCCCTTGTGTGAGATAAAAATTGCTTCAAATTTAAACCGATTTAATTTTTTTTGTTTCATCCAGTATGAAAATCTTAGAAAATTCAAAGCCCTTTTTGCGTTCGGATCGAATAATTTTTTAGTAAAAGTAAAATTTTCAAAATAAGTGTCATCAAAATTCCCGAAACTTATTTTATTCACCATTTATGAGCTACTTAGAAATCGTAAATGTTGTTGATAAGTTTGTCCTAAAACAGTGTATCATTTTTCTAGAATATTTATCTTGGTCGAAAAATGGCAAATCAAAACCAATTTTGAGTAACTTTGGTTGGAATAAGACTTTCCGGGGTTTGTCTTAGTATGAAAACTAGGTTTTGTGATCTCGGACAGTTTTGTTGGAGTTCAAATTATTCAATCATTTTTTTAGTGCCTAGCAATTTTGGAAATATTCTTAAAAAATCAAAACACTGATTTTTAACGGTTCCTGAAAATCACCAAATACGAGAATAAAATTTGAAAACTACATCTGAATCGTAATTTTTCTTTCTGATAAGGTCCCTCTGAATGAACTTCCGTATGAACCAAATCTGCTGTACATCCATTTTCGATCAGGTTGAAACTGAATCGTGTATCTTCCGACTCGATCGAACATTTGTTCACAAAAAACTGGACAGGAAAGACTGAGCTAAAAGAAACCAATGGTTTTAATTCCGCAAAAACATATTGTCCTATGTAGAGTTCTTTGATTATCTTGTCTGAGCTGTAATCTTTTTCTTTGAAAAATGTTATTTCAAACGAGTCGTCCCAAGTACCCTCATCATGGTGAACAAATTCAAATACCTTGGCAGTGGTATCGAACTGATGTTGCAGACTTGTTGTCACTGATGGATATTTGCACACAAAATTCAAATTTCCGAGGAAATCTTCAGATTCGCTCTAAAGTATTTTAATTAATTTTAAACTAATATTTAAAAATTGTCAGATAAGCATGATGTTTTTGACTCGAATTCCTTCTCGATCTAATCTTAAATCGTTTAATTCCAGATGCGTTATATTTATAAGTTATCAAAAATTATTTCATTTTTGTCAAATTTCGTAAATTCAGAGACCAAGATGAAAAGTCGAAATGTTCGGGCAACTTATGTGTCATGAATCGACTTAATTTATACATAATCAATTACAATAAACGTGTGAACTAACTTGTTGTAACAGTTGAAAATTTATAGGTCTTGAAATATTTTCTGGTCTTGTATTTGTGATAATTTGTCAATTCAAATATCGCCATTTTTCAAATAATCGTCATGCAAGCATAAATCACAAAAACTTGACCGGTGGTTTCTGAACTAGATAAGTTTTCAATTCCGATCAATCCGAAATAAATTTTAATTATATTTTTGGAAAATTCATGGCAAACTTAATGGGTTGGGAGCAAACCGGAAAACTTTCTGGCCAAGCCGGCAATATATGAAACCGGCAATTAAAAGTTAAAACCTGTTATGATACCAGAAGAAAATAAAGACACATGTTAAATTATTTCCTGCTGAAATTTTACCACTAAATTTCATCCTCATTTTTAGTTAAATTCAGTATTTCAAAAGTTAAATTTAGGCCCGGTTTTTTCCCTATCTATCAGGGATTAGACTCTTGAACTAACATGATAATGTACATGATAATTTTAAGACTTTTTGGAAAGCCAGTTGAATGGCTTATGTGCGTGAGTGGGTGAGCATCAGACCAGGTAAAATAGCGGCCTCTCGTTTCGTTAAAAAAGAATCAGGGTTCTAACTTTTATTGCAGGCTTATTTTTACTTCACCGAAATTCAAAATAATTACCGATTTAATATAAACGACAAAAAATGATGTTGCTTAATTATTAAGGGGTTAGTGGCTTTGGGGTTGCTCATTAAAGGCTGCTAAAGGTTTTGCTTAATTAATAATGATGTTGCTTGAGAGCCTCGGTGCATTATGACAAATTTGCATCTTTCGATTTTTTTTTCTTTGATAAAAAACTTTTTGGCACTTCAAAATTTTCGGATGAAAACGTTTTCGAACAAAGCTGGCACTTTTTTAGCTATCTTTGTTTAATCTGATTTTCTTCAAATCAAGTATTTTGACTTGATAAATCTTTTTTTAAAAAACACTCAAAAACTGCGCGTTTGCTTCCATGGTGTCAAAATAACAGTAAAATTTAATATTTTTTATTTATTACTTAGAAGCCCTTCCATACGCTCTCGACCACCAGCTCGGATTTATTTAATTGTATTTTATACGATTTCTACGTCGAAATCTAAAATTTAAATTTGTGAAAAAAGACGGAAAAAGCGAACCACATAGAAAGAAATATTTTTCTTCGTGAGTTTCGGATAATAAGGGCTTTAAAGTATTTCTGCTGATCTGTAGTTTCGTTTAAAAAACTAAGATTCAGAGTATGAACAAGAGCGAAAAATAAAACAAGTACATATTTAAATATAGTGAAAAAAGTTATTTCCAAAAATTTCAGCTAAGGATTCCAGAAAACTAAGTTTGAAAAATTTTGAACCAGAAATGAGTTTTCAAAAATTTATCATAATTTGTCGAATTCGAAAACTTTAATTCGAACTTAAAGTTTTTTTAAAAAGCAATAACTCGAAAATTCTGTACTTACAAAAGTTGCCTACATTTTAAAACATTACTTTGATGTTATATTGAGAAGAATATAAAAAGCCAGTAAAAAAGTGTTTTATCAAGCGCTCATATCTGTATCTGTCAAAATGCACCGACTCCCTTAATATTGACAGAAACGGATATGGGCTCTTGATAAAAAACTTTTTACTGGGTTTTTATATTTTTCTCAATACAACATCAAAGTAATGTTTCATAATCCAGGCAACTTTTGTAACTACAGAATTTTCGAATTATTGCTTTTTGAGAAAATTTTGAGTTCGAATTAAACTTTTCGAATTCAGCAAATTATGATAATTTTTTTAAAAAGATTTACTGGTTTTTTCTTCAAAATTTTTTCAATATTTGTTTTCAATCAACGAATTGAACACTAGTGGCTGAATGGCCACTATTACTTCTCGCGTATGTGACCAACGAAACTACGGTTTGGGAGATATCTATCGAAGCCCTTTTTTATCCAGGATCAAATAAATTTCATCACACCGAAACTTGCCGAATCGGTAAACCGACTCGACCACTGTTTTAAATTTATCTCATTCAACTCATGAAAAATATATTTTTTTCGATGTGCTAAAATTTCAGTTTTTTTCGTTTTTTTTCAAAATTTTCTATTTTGAAGCAAAAATCGTATAAACGGTGATCGAGACGGTTTTCACGGTTACTAATAAATAAAAATTAATTTCACCTTAATTTAGACACCTTCGATAGCAAACGCGCGTTTTTTGAGTGTTTTTTCACTAGACGATTTATAAAGTAAAAATAATCGATCTGATAAAAATCAGATTAAACGAAGTTAGCTCAAAAGTAGCAACTTACGTTTAAACAAGTTTTTATCCGAAAAGTTAAAAGTGGCAAAAAGTTTTCTATCAAAAGAAAAATAATTGAAAAAGTGCAAATCTGTCAAAATGCACCGACCCCCTTAATTATAACATTAAAACCAGAAAAAATTCTCTTAATTTTTTTTATCAGTCACATGGCCATGCATGGTATGGTATGGTTGAAAATATGTATAATTATGCTTCAAATGATAATCTTCCACTACGGACAATGTAAAAACACTCGGGATCCCGATCCTGTCCCAGTATCGACTAACTTTTTTACTTGAATCCCGATCTTGTCCGGGCTTGCGCTAAGTTTAAATTTAAATCCTGTCCCGAAAATGGCCGAAGGATTTGAACATTTCGACTTTTTCCGATGGGTTTATAGTCCCGTTATTTGTGCTCAAGGTAAACTATCCGAATGGATCTTGATTTTTTTACGTCTGGGGGAGGATATCCAAACATTTATGAGGGGCTCAAACTTTGGGGTCAAAACACATTTTTTTTCCATCTTAATTCGAATTGAACAACGAATCAGAACAGTTTTAATTTACAATGTAGCGTTTTGTGCATATGATTTGGTTGTGAGTTATGTTTACTATTTGAAAATAACTTTTACAAATCTCTTACCTCTGGATCTGATAAAAATCCGATATTTTGCATGAAAACAATATTACTTCCTTCATCAGCTTTTTCGGTTGAAGATGTCATACCACATTCTCCGAGAAGTATTACGAAATCGAATCCCCACTGTTCTTCATTGTATGTAAAAGTTGCATTACATTCGTCGTGTGAGTCTTGGACCTCAACTATGCGCTTGAGAACCCCCTCCCCATCAATAAGATCTTGATTATTGAGAATATCTGAATGAAAAAATTAAAAACAATTATATGGATTAAAAAGCCTCAGTTGACAGATCGTGACTTTTTGAAAGATACAAATAACGCGGGATACTAACTCTCAATCAAAACCTTTGATTGAAAATATGCCGATTTCATTGATTAGATTTGGGCGGGACAACAAATCAAATGCTCGAATTCCGCATTTTTCAAATATTCACGATTTGTCGATGGAGGAACCGTAATCAATATAAAAAATTTCTAAAAAAATTTGAAAATAATTAATTCATTTTGAAGCCTTAACAATTTCGTTCCAAAAAATAATTTAAAATTATGTGTGCCAAAAAAATAGGTTGAAATTGTTTGGCGAGTTTATTGAAAAGCCATTTTATTTTTATGCTTATAAGGGTTAACTGGGCTTGAAAGGCGTTTCGAAAGACTCGTAACTCTTGTTTTAGGAAATAAAGTGAGTAAAGAAAAGTATACCATATCACGTGATACAAGGTTACAGTTGTCCTAACACGTTTTACTGCTGTCGGAAACGATGCACAAGTATTGGCCTATGTCATAGTTTTGTCCATGTTGATTATATCTAATCAATCATAAGTAATTTATACATGAGTAAAAAAGTTTGATGGAAAAATCATGATTTTTGATATAAAATGTCCATTTTTCTTTATACAAGCAGATTATTACCCTTTTTTATTATTTTTAAGTAAATATGGGGATAAAGTAGGACTGTTGACAATTTTTGATTGATAAAATTCAATTTTATAATAATTGAATTTTTTCATGGGTTACTTGAACTTGAAAATTTAGAAATTTTACTTCCGAAAAAAATTATCTGCCCCTAGATACCAATTAATTTTTATTTTAACTGTTATGCATGCACAAAACACTTTCCTAAAAATTGTCTGATTTCACATTTTTATTTATGTCTAGTTCCGAAATTATTTCTCAGGAAGTGAAACATAGGTTGAAAATCCTAATAAAAATCTCCGTAATACTGAACCCAATTCAAAAAATTTCAATAAAGATTAACCCTCCGAAGCTTATAAAAATAATTTCGCCGGGGCACAATAGCTTTTCAGGAGGCTATTCTTTGAGCGTTGTTGACAGAAAAGTCTTATTAGATAAACCTTCAATTTTTCCTTAATGGTCAAGTTGATGAGTTGAATTTTTGATAATTTATATTAAATTTTAGAAATTTTATTTTTAATTCTAGTGAAAAACGTTTGAAAAGCAAGGTTAATTCAACCACATGATACTACCACATTGTTGACTCCAGGAAATGTATTTAAATCTTAATAACTGCGCAGTGCTCTGTTCTACTTAATACTTTTGTCTGATTGATCTGTTGGTAATCAAGAAATATTTTTAAATTAATTCAAATTATTCATGAAAAAATATCGTTTTTTAGAACAAATTGTAAGTTTTTTCGATTTGATAAAATTATTTGATTATTATTACAATATCAAGCCAAATATGGTATGGGAGTATCACTTTGGCATGATTTTCAAAAATTAAATATTTTTTCAAAACCTCTCATTTATTCATACTAATATCGAAATAAGATATATTCAAATTTCACTCCCAAAGAAATAATTGTGCTCCAGATATGTCCAGAAGACTCATTTTTCTTGCAAATTGTACTCAAAACTCTTTCATAAAAACTATTTTATATGAAATTTTAATTCCAAATTCGGGTCCAAAAGTATTTCTTCGGAAGTAAAACTTACGCGAAAAATCGCTTTCAATCAACTCGTCATAAAATTTGAACCTAGTATCCGAAAAATTTTTAAGAAATATTTTTAGATTCACATTGTTGAATTTTAAAATGTATTTTAAGGAAAGTTTCTGCCATCATTTTTGGCTGATTTAAAGGGATTTAGTCCAGGGGTCGGCAGACCAACTTGAAAAAACCTGATCGATTGAGGCAAAAAAAAACTTGATCGGATTGACCTGATCGGATTGAGGCGAAAAAAAACTTGATCGGATTGACCTGATCGGATTGACCCGAAAAAAAACTTGATCGTATTGATTGATCGGATTGAGCCAAAAGAAAAACTTGGTCGGATTGACATGATCGGATTGACCCGAAAAAAAACTTGATCGGATTGAGGATACTTTTGTAAAAAACTTGATTGGATTGAATCGGATTGATGCTAATCCGATCAAATATTTTCGATCTAGATCGGAATTTTAAAGATTTTTTTTGGAGAATTTTTATGACGATTTGTTTGGCTTTTGTGAAAGACAGGGTTGATAGGGTTAATTTCCGATCAAGAATTTGTCGATACCCATCGGACAGAACATTTGGTGTTAATTAAAAGGGTTCTTCGACATCATTTGCTTAACCGGCGCGCTGAGATTGAAACGTTGCCGTCTTATAATATAAAACAAAGGCGGTGCTTACATGATTGAAATGTTTTGTTAAATTTAGGAGCCGGTCACAAAAATAAGTAAACTAACGTTTGTAACCACTTCGGTCCGATATAACTAACAAATATTAATTCACTCAAAAAGATTCGGCGTTCTTCAACATCAAAAATTCTGATGAAAAATTTAAGATTGATATGCAGTTTAAAATTAAAACTTTGAATATTTTAACTTATACATTTCAAATTTTTTTTTACTTTTTCACCAAATTTGCTTAAGGGGGTTGTGGGTTTCTGACAAAAGCTAGATAAATTATATTTGAAATGATCTTTAATTTTAATCTTTTAATTCATAATTTAATTAACCAGGAATCTTCGTTCAAATGGGGATAAATTTGTATTTGTTTAAAAAAATATGATGGAAAAAAATAATTTGCAACTATTGCATTTAATAAATATATGATATAAATTTGAAGTACTTTTAAGGCCTAGAGACCGGACCCGATTAAGAAGTTTATTCGCTTCCTTAGATTCATAATAATAAAGTATAATAAACGTTTCGCTTCATTGCATCGTCAGTTTTTGGACTAAAAGGTTCAGAAGATATATCGAGCTTTTTATGCAGAAGAATACTTTTGATTTTAATTCTTTAATGAGGTTAATAAAAGGTGTTGAAATTATATTAAGGGTGGTTTTATTTCGACGTTAATTTAAGGAGGATGATGGGATTTTAAGAGAAAGTGTAAAATCTTACAAACTGTTTTATTTTTGGGGACAAATTCGAAGAATAAGTTTAAGTGAAATTTTGAAAATCGAGGGTATTTTAGTCCGGTCGATTAAAGGGAAGACTTTGACTTATTAAGGTGATTTTTAAGGAGGGAGTCAAGTTCGATTTGAAAAAAAAGTAGGCTGAATTTAAAAATAAGGGTGGGCTTTATTTTGCTATTTTTTACTTAAATTAAATTTATTTAAAATTTAAGGAAGTTCTCGGGTCTCACCTTTGATTAATTTTTCGACCGAGCGCCGCAGTGCGAGCGCAGATTTCGTTCGAAATACGGATCAGATAAAAATATCCTTGGGGAAAACTTAAGAATGATTCACCATTTTCTAGGGGCGGGCTTGATTTTAAGGGGTATATATGCTTAAAAATGCTTATAGAATTATAACATAAATTAAAACAATTAAAATGACTGAGCAAGTCAATTGTTCAGAATGCCTAAAAAAATTGTCTCCTTTGTCGATCAACCGACATTTCCTGAAATTGTATCCTGCCTGAATTCGAACTGTCGAGCAGAGGTGTTTGCCAGCTGCCGTGTTCGAATAATACGAATACACCCCAAAAAGAATTCTTAAAATTGAACAAGATATTTGGAATGAACATTTTTACAATATTTTTGTCCAATGGGAACTAAGAGGCAAAAACGCAGAGCAGCTGGGAACCAATTTGGAGCCTTATTGGCAATTCTGTTTTGGAGAAATTTTTAAACAATGCTTCGAAATCTGGGGGTTATCTGCTTCGAAATCTGCTTCGAAATCTGGTGGTTATTCTTTAAAGTTGGCAACTGAAGCCAAAAATTTTGTAGCGAATTATGTGTGGAATCTGCATGGAAAATGAAAAATTAGAGGAAATGCATTTGTTCCTCAGAAATCCTAATGACCCAACTGGCAAAGACTACAAAGAATCTGCTGCGACGAGGGACATTTCCTGTGCGAGACCTGCCTGCTAGAAATTTTCCGACGAAACATAGAAAATGTTTGCCCATTTGATCGTCCAACTGGCAAATAGTACAAAATGGACCAATTCTAATGGACCTTCTTAACTGGTGGAGGAGATAGCTTTTGCCTGAGCCTCCTGAACTGACCAATTCAAAAATTTTACTTTTTGTTTTTTCCGCCAAAAGCCGAATTCCGAGTTCATGACAATAATGCATCATGTTACATGATTCATGTTTGGGGCTTTTTTGGAGCCTGACAAAAAAAATAATGAAAAACGGTGAAAATTGACGGAGAAAATGCGTATTTAGCGATTTTTTAGAAGGCTTTTTAAAAGCGTAGGTGTCGGCGTAAGTGGGATTGCATCAGATTACTGTTATATCACAATTCACCGATAAGAGTTGTTCTTCAAGATGCACAAGTTTTTGAGATATAAGCTCTGCTAGTTTATTCAAAAATAGCTTCGTAAACTGTCAAAATCAGCGACACCAACACTTTTAAAGCGCGCTTCAACTGTCCAAAAATTGGGCACTTGAAGCGCGCGTTTTAAGTGCCCAATTTTTGGGCACTTGGTTATTTATAACTATCAAATGACTTAGAAAAAAATGACAGGTGTGAAATGGGGTCAAGCACGACGAACAAATTTTGGGCACTTAAAACAACCTCAAGAATTTAAGCAAAAAGCGATAAAATTATTCGTGAAAAAAAAGTATCCGGAAGAATTTCGACTTCATGAACTGCATTCTGATTGACATAGATGTTCATTAACTCGATCTTAACTGTACTCTTGGAGCAATAAGCGCAAAATTTCAAACAAATTTAAAATTCAAAAACGAAAAAAATCAATTATACCAAAATAAACTTGACTGGTCTTGAAAAAATCCAACCGCAAAAACCAGAGAACTTTAAAAACTTGGTATATATAAGTTCAATTTCAGGGCTATCAAATGGTTTTGTAAAGTTGTACTTTCCCGAAGAATATCGTCTTGACTCGAAATTCAATGATTTTGAAAGATGCAATATACAACCCTTTAAAGTTCGTGATTGGATCGAGTCATTTATTCGAAAAACCGTGCTTTACTCACTTAACTTCAACTTAATATGAAATTAAATATGCTAAGTTAAAAATTAAAATGAAATTTATCAAGCTTTGATAATTTTAATTCATTTTTTAAACTCTGACTATGATAAAACTCATTGCCAACCTTTTATCGCCTGTTTGTTATAAAAAATAGTACATATATTTTGGCATTTGAGGATATCAAAGAAATTTATCATGATCAAACCCGCTCAATTTCAAGTCCGAAAAAAATTCATCGTGATAATGAAAATGGCTTGTTAAAATCAATCAAAATTTCATTTCCCAACACACCTTTTTTAACTTGCCATTTTCACATTGTTACAAACTGGCGGAAAAACTTAAATGAAAACGGACTTTAAATAACTTGGCATTTTTTGAGGATTTCCTAAAAACTTTCAAGGGTTTACTCTTTTTAAATCTTGCAGAACATTATCAATATAATTTTTGTCATGAATTAATTGAAAATGAAATCATTGTCTCACCTTTAATGTTGAATGAAGCTCAAAAGATTAATTTTTTTAGCATTCTTGAACAATTTAAAAAAATTATTTTCTACGAGAACATCGACAATTTTTATGAGAAAAATAAGTTATTTTTATTTTAAAAATTAGTAGAAATTTATCAAATTATTACTTAGATTGTGTCTGAATTCCTCAATAGCCTTTTTAATCAAAAGTTGAAGAAGAGCATATAAATAAAACTAAATTAATAACAGGGATAAAAATTTTTTTATGAGCGTAGAAATGACTACAGGGTATTTAAAAATGATCAAAATTTGCAAAACGGAGAAAAAGCGATGTTAATTGCTTAAAAATTAAAAAATATGTCACCGAACAAGTGAATTATTTATTGCCTATTCAAATCGCATTTAATAATTATTATGGACCCTGTGGAATTTATTCCATTCTTTTTGAGTGTGCTTATGAATTTGATCGCCTAAATTTTTCAAATTTGGACATTATTTTCCAACAAAAACATCAAAATATTTGCTCACAAATTTTCACTTCTATGTAAAAATATAATTGTACTGAAAAATAAATACCATTATTCTGCAAACTTTTCTGCCTTTTCAAAAATAAACTCAAAAATTTATTTTCATATAAAAAAAATGTATTTATTAATTATTTGCCTTGTTTATCAAACATCTGCTACAGCGTGATGTTGAACGCAACGTGATACGTTCATCAAAAAGTTTTTTTTTAGAAATTTTGAAAAATGACCATATATTTTCGAAAAATACGGCCTTTCTGAATTAGTCAAACAAAAATCAGAAAATGAACCTTGGGGTGGTGTTTGCCATACCTTTCTGAGGTTTATGATATAATAATTTAAATAGTTTTTATCATAAATCTCGAGATATTTGCAAAATTAAATCACCGATAACCTCAAAAATGACCAAAATAGCTTAATAATTGCTCTAGAACATATAAAAACTAGCGAGCGTAATTGCCAGATTGCTTTTAAATGTAGCGCGTCTACAGGGCTTTCCTTTTAACTTTAAAATTTTTCCGTCATCGAGTAGGCTTTAATATATATTTTCAAATAACTAAAATTTTAGTTTGAAGAAAATACTATATGAGTGAAAAAAGTTTTACCCTAAATTCCGCACGGTTCCTCCGATTGGTTGACGATCGATCGATATTGAAATTCGCGCGAATTTGCGAGTATTTTTGATGTAGCGTTTTGATTGGGTGACCAATGAAAAAAAAGTGCGTTTTTCCGAGTAACTTTGAATATCGATCCGACTTTAAACCAATCAACACGCAGCAATGCGATCACTTTTTGTACTCAAAATTAAAATGATTATTATTATTCGTGGTTGAGAAGTGGCAATCGATTAAAATCCTGGCGGTGAATACAAATATTTTCACAGTTAAACAGTGTTCAATAAATTATTTTTTTCTGAAAAATAACAATATTTGAAATAATGTTTCAATACAGTTTCAAACTTGAATTGTTTGACCGCTGTTGCTCATGAAAATATTCTATTCTCTATATTTCTCCCTCCAGAACTCTTATAGGAATTATTGAACTGATTTATTGCCGAAATAATTCAACTTGAAATTTTCCCATGCGCGAAAATAAATCTTCATAATTAAAAAACTTACTATCCAATTAGTCGAAAATTAATTTTTTTAAAATCCGGAAATTTTTCTCTGATATTATGCCATGAAAAAAGGCTCAAAAATAAACTTAACCTTTGTGAGCATATAAAAAAATTCCGTCAAAGCACCAGAGCCACAACTGTGGCTCTACTGTGAATGTTGTTAACAGAACCCATAAGGCAGTTGGAATTTCAATTTTTTCTGCATGATGAAGTTGAAAGGTAACATTTTTGCATCCGGAATTTTATATTCTATAATTTTAGTTTTTAGTTCTAGAAAATAAAGTCACAGTTGCTTCATAAGTAACATTTTTGTCGGAAACGATGCGCAAGTATCTGGCCTACGACAGTTTTTTCCACTTTAATTAATATCTCATAAATCATTTAATAATTTAATAAATAAGTCAAAAATTTGATGGAAAAATCATGATTTCTGAATAAAAATGTTTATTTTTCCTTAAGCAGTTTATTACATTTTTTCATTATTTCTAAGTAAATATAGTAATGAAGTACAACTTTTGACAATTATTGATTGCTTACAACATTGCAACAAATAATTGCATTGAATAAAATTTTAAGTTACCAAATTGAATTCTGTATCGGTGAAAAACGGTTAATGTGTGAAAAATCGGAGATGGTGAAAAAAGGGGAGATGGGTAAAAAAAAGGAGTTGAAAAAAAAGGTAATAGGTGAAAACTAGGAGACAAAAGTCACGTGACATAATGAGTCATCAATTTGACTGAAATTTTAAACCTCTGTCTAGCCGTCTGGGTAGAAAATGGGAGATATTGAAAAGACTCACACTGTATTTTTGCAGATTTTAAACTCCCCCGTATTTTCTCAAGTATATGAAAAACCACCGTTACTTGGGAATCTCCTTCTAGAAAAAATTATAGAATTCATTCGAATTACTTTCAAAGTTAGCTAACACAGAGAACAAAACATAAGCTCGAACACTTTCTGGGATTCCAACCTAAAACTCGAAATATTATTTTTTCGGGACCCATGAGAAAAATATCGAAGAAAAGGAGCTTCAATTTTCTTTAAAATTAGTGTTCGAAAAGGTCACTAAAACACCAACAGAACTTGGCTCATGTCAAGATGATATATGAAGGTTACCCTTGTGAGCACAGAGCCACAATAGTGCTCAAGCATACTAAAATCATCCAAAAAGCAAAAAAACGGGATCGTAGAGTCTTTTTTTCATAATTAAATATTTTTTCGATGTTTGGTTTCTTAGATTAAGGGGGTAGTGTCGTGGAAGCATTATAATTATGCTTATATTTCTTGTTAGATCACAAAAATTGAAAAAAATTACACCGTAGATATGCTCTGAAATTGTAGGGAATGTAGCCTCTTAAACATTTATTTTATTCTGATGAGCAGTTTTCTGAGAAATGTACCTTAGTGGACAAAAAATTCATATTTTTGAGGTTATCTACTGTATTTGAGTTTTTTTAAAAAACTAAACCGTAGATTTATTAGTTTAAGTTTCATAAGCTGAATTTGTCCTTTAAAATGAACTTGATCTGATATGGTACTTAATTCAGAAAAGATGTACCTTAAGTTTCAAGTTTGGCGCCCTCTGGTGGGAAAACCACTTTATGAAAGTCGCGAAACCATCACCAATCGATTTTTTTTCGTTCGACTGAGTATAGAACTCTCACTTCCAGAAAAACTGTTTCACAGACACTACCTCTGTAGTTGATTTATTAAGATTTTTCGCCTATTTATTACTTCCGGATAAATTATTTCGGAACTAGACATAAATTACAAATGTGAGATAAGCCTGTTCTTAAGGAAGTGTTTTGATAATGCATAACACTTATAATTAAAATTTATTGGTATCTAGGGGCAGATATTTTATTTCGGTCGTGAAATTTTTAAATTTTCAACTTCAAGTATCCCATGAAAAAACAATTTTATTATAAAAGTTAATTTAAGCAATCAAACATTGTCCACAAATGTACTTTATAACCATATTTACTTGTAAATAATAAAAAACATGTAATAATATGTTTTTATAGGAAAAATAAACATTTTCATCAAAAATCATAATTTTTCCATTAAATTTTTTGACTAATTGATTAATTACTTTCGATTCATGACATATAAATCAAAACAAACGAAACTGTAACATCAAGCAGATACTTGTGCATCGTTTCCGACAAAACTGTAACTTGTGAAAAAACTGTGACCGTGTATCACTTGATACAGTAAATCTTTCTTTTCTCATTATATTTTCTAGAACTAAAAATTAAAATTCTAAAATATAAAATGTCGGATGCAATAATATTACCTGTCAACTTCCTTACGCAGAAAAAATTGAAATTTCAACTGCCTTGAGATTTTTGTTAACAACATTGAAAGTAGAGCCACAATTGTGGCTCTGGTGCCTTGGCGGAACTTTTCTCTAAATGCTCACAAGATTTAAGAGTTAAATTCTAGCATACGTTATTTTTGAACTTTATTTTGAAAAAAAATTTACTTCGCCAGATTTTTTATCGTGATGAAAAATTGGCATTGTAATTTTCGGCCAATTTTAATTTTTGCGCATATAACAGAACTCACTGAACCTTGAACATTAGTTTTGGGTTTTAGAAAAACAATCATCGTAAATAGCATAGAAAAAAACGTTTTTTTTAAATTGTACTTCTGAGACCTTAAAAATTTTCTACCAATATTTCAGTCTCAAGCTAGCACTTATAATTTATGTTGTTTTGAAAATGCATTGAATTTTCTCATTCTATTAAAGTGATGTAAGAGAACAATTTCTCGAATTAATTAAGATTGCTTATATAAAGAGAATAAAATCTAATGAGTTCTTATATTTCAAAATGATTTCATGAGAACTAAAGATGTAAATTCTGGAATATTGAATTTTGTATTCAACAATTCAACGCTTCAAGTTCAGCCTCTGTCAAGGTTTTTGTACCTCCCGGTGACTTGTTTATTTATGTTTTCAGGAGTGGAGAATAAAATATGAAAATTTATAAAGTATTTATTCTGAACTCTTACCAACACTGATGAATCCTGTCATTTTTGTAGTATTACATTCCAGTTTTAAACAAGCATCTGAGTCTTTTATTTTACACGAGTTCGTGGCTGCGTCATAAGTCCAGCAGTTTAATTCAGCATTGTTTTGAACAAGATTTGCACAATTTGCAAATCCGGAAAGTTTTTGAGATTGGTCCTTAGTAAATTGTGCCCCAAGTTTAAGCAAAGCACCAGGTTCAGGATATGTCTCCTTATCAATTTCTCCATCTCCATTAATGACATCAATCGTTCTCAAGCTGTCAAATTCTTTAGTGAGCAAAACATATACAAGCGCCAGTAGTTTATGCTCAGTTACTTTATCGAGGTAAACTTTTTACATCGGAATTATGAAATTGAATTTTTTTTATAAAAACTCGTGGGCAGAGAATATTAATGATTTGAAATGCAATTCTGAGATATATTTTCTTGATTTTCAGTCCTTTATTTGCATCGTATCCAAAGCTGGTACATCAGAGGGCGCAATATTGCCAAAAAATTTGGCGATAGCGTCACTTGTGGCGATATTTGCACTTCTGGTGAAATGGGGACAGAAATAAAATTTTCATTGAAAACTGGCGGAGGCGTTAAAATCATATTATAATTTAAATAGATTCGCAATTTTATAAACACTTTCACAAAAGGTTCAAATAAAGTCAATTACTAAAATCCGTTATAATTTATTATTTAACTAAACGCAATCATACTAAAATTAAAACTTTCGCATTGAAATCAGTTGGTCACTGCAACGTAACATATCCTTTTCCGAACGGAACTCCATCTCAAAAACGCTTACTATCTTTATAGCGCGTGTTTGAATCCCACTAATGTTGCCTTAGTGATTATCTTCAATATGATTATAGGCAAGGGTCTTGATAATGGAACCGCTAAATTTTATCTATGTGTTATCACTCAAGCAATCACTAAGACAATCACTAAGACAACATCAGTGGGATTCGAACACGCGCTATAGAGATAGTAAGCGTTTTTGAGATGGAGTTCCGTTCGGAAAAGGATATGGTATGAATAAAATTATTTTATTTTAGCAACGTCAAATTTCTCGCTCACATATTTTTAGAAAAAGTAGAACCAAAAAAAGGCCAAAAATGTATGCTAGAAAAAAAGGAATTAATTGGATCCATACAAATTAAATCCATACAAAAAATTCCCGATCAGAAAAATGTAGACCTCCCTTTGTCCGTCACTTCAAAATCTTTAATTTTTCTTCCGTTTCGAAATGCTCGAACAGTTGGATAAACATTTTTCACATTCTTACAAACGAAATTTTCTTTACCACAATCGATTTGGGCCAGTCGAACTTGTGTTCCAAAAATTAGAATCGTTCTGGCAAATTTATAAAAAACCCTCTCCATAGAATCACAGTCAGATCCACAGTTTTCTGACATGTATAAAACCAAAGTGATCGTTTGTTCTCTTGAAATGACTTTTTCCAGCTGAACACCATTTACTTTCAAAACTTCATCTGGCGCAAAATTTATTTCTGGGAATAGTAAATCATTGTGAACTTGTTCTATCCATTCTGCGATTAAATTTGTTTCGAATTCAGTTTTGTCATAAAATGCTTGTTTTTCACCATTTTCAAAAATCCAGATTGACGGAAATTTAGTGATGTCGTAGACGGTACAAATATTTGGTTTGTTAGTTAAGGTACAATCAACGTCGATAAATTTAACATCGACTAATTGATCATTGACATGATTTTCATGGGCTGGTAGGAGTCAAGAAACGATTCAAAGTATAAGTTTATCTTTTTGATACTTTCAGAAAGTTATTTTAAACTATTTGAACAAAAAACATTTGTGGCCATCTCCAAACAACGTTTTGTGTTAGACTCAAAGTATCTCATCAAATTTTTTTTCAAGTGTTCGATTTGATAGTCGGACAGAGGCCTCGACATAATTTCGACCAGATAAGTCATCGGAGATGACTTGAAAGAATTAAGTTTGATAGTCAAAGATGGCTACTACTTTTATTAATGCAGCTTGGAGCGAATTGTTTGCGATATTTAAAGCCCAGGGTGCAGTTTTGACCATATACATGTATCTTTGGCGAAAAAACACTCAGTACTTAAACGCAAAGTACTTTACATCTAGCTTACTAAAATTAATCTTCAAAGCGAATGTTCATTTGACTTTGAAGCCAAAAATATGAGGAAACAATTGAGTTTCATACATATAATATATTTTTAAGGCATGTATATAAAGCCTGATAAATTTCAAAGATTCCCGCAGGAATTAAATGTCTTAAAAACACTCAAGCGCCGTTAGGTTATGTATCATCGTGTTAAGCTGGTAATTGAACTGATATTTCACCCGGAAAAAATTATTTTTCAGGATCCATACTATGAATTCTATTTCATATGATTTATTATTCAAAAATATGATCAACAGCTGATAAATATACTTTGAAAGAAGAAAAATAGATATTTCTGATGCTCAAATTTAGATCACTAGGTGGCTGCAAATTTTTTGTATACGATCAAATTCATTTTTTTGAGGATATTCCAAGCTGGAACCTCCAAGTTGGAACTTCCAACTCATAAATTTGAAAACATACTTCTGAGGTTTTTAGTTTTGCAGATACTGCTTCTAAGTATTAACCATCATGACCCGTTTAGAACGATGTACGAGATTAAAATTTTCGGAACTGTCTTATTTCGATTAACAGAAATATCAAACAAAATCTGAAAAACTATTAAACAACTACAGAGAAATAAAAAACCTTGTTTTTTCAAAGTTCGAGCGTACGTAATTTAAAAATATGTTTAATTATCCAATGAATTAAAAATGAAAGTCACTTGAAAAATAAAGGTTGATTGTGAATTCATAACAGGAACCCCTCCAACTTTCGTCTCCAAAATAGAATTGAAACCCTCTGAGGCACAACAATCACTTATATGGTGCTGCTTTGAGCGAACTATACTGATTAACTCAGAACTGAAAGATAAAAAGAGTGCACAAATTATTTCGTAATTATTGGCTCTTTCCGATTTTTTCTGGTCGAAAATTATTTCTGCGGTAAAATAAGTAAAGTAACATCAATCTCCAGAAGCTTTTTTTTATAACATTTTTCGAATAAAAATTCGAAATCTATGAGTGTTTTGATAACTTTTGAAATAAGCCAGTGTAATGGCTTTGTGCCTACAACGGTTGATGTTTTCATACGTCAAATGATTTTAAGGGTTTTCTGACTCCAGGTCTTTGACCACTTCATTCCATACAGGGTTGATATCGGAAGTTTCATACGAAGAAGTTTCAAATCTGACAACATTCAGGTTCGAATTTGCTAGAAGCGGATTAAATTCGTCCAAATTTATGATAACTGTGTTGCATTTTGCAGTGGTAAGAAGTAAGGTTACACTGAATAGTTGCTCATAAAGGATCATTAATTGTATTTAAAAAAAAACGGGGATCGGAACTAATTTACTAATCTGACGAAAAAGTTCGATCTGTTAAAATGTAGACAATAAACTGAGCTGGAATTATTTCCAACTTTCTGCGCCTAAAATAATTTTTTCTTATTCTGAAGATAATTCAATAAAAAGAAAACGTTAAGAAAATGCAATATTACTATTAAAATTTTATAATATTTTATGTCTCAACCACGGGTCGGCACAATTGGATCGGAATCAGATCGTTGTATCGAATCGGAATGAGATCGGTTATCTGATCCCGATCCGATTCAATTTTTTTGGTGTCATCCGATCCGATCAAATTTTTCAACAAGGCTACCGATCCTATGCAGTTTAGTTACGAAAGCCACTTTAAACCAGCCAAAAATGATGGAAAAAATGATTGCAAAAACTTCTTGTGTATCATTTCAAAATTCAACAATGTGAATTTAAAAATGTTTCCTTAAATTTTTTCGGATAATAGGTTCAAATTTTAAGACGATTTGATTGAAAGGCGATTTTTTGCTTAAGTTTTACTTCCGAAAAAAAACTTTTTGATCCAAATTTAGAATTTGAATTTCCAATAAGCTTGTTTTTAGGAAAGTGTTTTAAGGACAATTTGCAAGAAAAATAAGCCTTCTGGACATATCTGGAGCAAAAATATTTTTTAAGGAGTGATATTTCCAAATATCTCATTTCGATATCAGTAAAGATAAATTGATATGTTTTAAAAAAATATATTATTTGTGAAAATCATGCCAGAGTGGTAATCAGACATAAGTATTGGGTAGAACAGAGCACTGCGCAGTTATTAAGGGAGTGGGCGTCGATATCTCAGCTTCACTTTTAATACTTCTTGATAAGCCTATTTGGTAGAGAATTTTCTGCCAAGTTTTTTCACATATAAATTTTTTTTTGGTTTTGAGGTTTTTTCAAAAAAAAATCGGTTTTCCGGGGTTGAAATTAAAGGTTAAATGAAGGGTGACGATAATTGAGATTTCTCAGATAAATTTTTTAATTGCCCTATTTTGTAGAAAATTTGTCACTGAGTTTTTTAACTCCCAGGTTTTTTTCTGAATTTTAAATTTTTTCAAATAAAGTAGGTTTTAGAGAATTTATAGTTCAGAATTTGAACAGAAACTAGAAATTCACAAGTCGTTCCTGAGACTTTGGAGACAAAAATCAAAAAAAAGGCTACATTTGAACCTTAATCTGGGCTTTGCGGTGAATTTGATGAACAAATTAAAAATTTTCCATATATATTTAAGGAGGAGTAGGCGTTTGCGCGAGGCTCCAAAATAAGCTGTTTTGACCACTAGAAGTAAAATTTTGAAAAAAGGCTTACATTTGCTGATGTGCATTTATATATTCATTCTGAATTGTAAATATAAATAAAAAGTGATGAGAGATGAATGAGGAGTAGGCTTTTTAGTGCTTTTAGGAACGCCTACTAAACATCATTTTTTGAGCGTAGGTTGCAGTATCAGATGCTCTGAATAGTACTGGCAACTTTCTTAACCCCCTCACACCCTGTGACTATCTAAAGGCAAAAAAAATTTCGGGAGCCAAAACGGCGCAGAAATAACATCGTCATAAAATTCGTCAGTCTGATTTTTGAGATTAAGGTGGGATCAACAATCTTATATGTTCAGGACAACTGAGATAGTTCCCTATTTCGCGCATGATCACCTTGAATATATCAAATTAGAAACCACCATCACCTTAAAAGAAAAATTATCAACCGATTTACACAGCAAAAATATATTTTTAACATGTAAACATTTTGAAATATTTTTTCGATTTTTTAATCTCATAATTAAAGCAGCCTGGCTGAGCTCAAAACGAAATAAATAAGCTTTAATAGAGCTGCTATATATCATTTTTAGAACGCCCAGTCAGTCGATACAACCCCTTTCAACGCTGCAGTGCGCTGATTGATGACGTCAATTAAGAATCAACCAAAACAAGTTCAGAGTGCATCTGAGCCACGGTCTTGGAAAAGTGCCATGAGCCACACGGTGAGATATTTGCAAGAAAATGCATTCTAAATAACGTGTCAAGTCAGCCTCGTTAGCTGAGTGACCTAAATATTCTCATACTTTTATGATTGTCAATAAACGTATATATGCCAGACTCCGAACGTCCAGGCCTGGCACGGGGGCGATAAAATACTGCACCGAAAGAATCTCAAGATGGTAGTGAAATGTATGGCCCACATACTATAGTCACAAAATTTTTTTCCTATTTTCCGCCCTGTTAAAGCAAAATATATATAACCTCGGGACAGTAGTTTGCTACACACGTGAGACTATCTGACTTCCTGCGCCCAGGGATCGGTGTTTCGACAATGAAAACTGGATCTTATCTTATCCAGAGAGGGTTAAATAAAAACTGGATCGTATCATATCGGAAGAAAATTCAATCAAAACTAAATAATATCGGTAAACCGATACGAGACGATCCTAAGATTTTTATCTCCCACATGTTAAATAATAACTGGATTGTATAACACTTAATAAAACTGGTTTGATATTTTAGCTAAATAATTTTTGAACGGTTACATCCAAAAAAATTTTAAATCAGCACTAGTAATGTTCAAGCTAGGGTGTTCAAACCGTTTCAACAAATTTTCTTCTTCTTACTCAAAATATTTATTTATTTATTATATGCTACGTATCGCTTTCGCATCTTCAGGCTTAAGTTTTAACAATGCAAAAACTTTCGATACCTGTAAAACTACAGAATCTAGAGTTTACTAATTCGTTGTTGAGAAATTTAGCCAGAAGGACGTTTCAAAAATTTAACTGCCCTTATCAAAAGAGTGAAAAACTAGCGTGCTTTTTCTGATCGTTTAAAGAAGGTTTGTATATTCTGATATAGAATTTTTCTGATTTTTGAGATCAGCGAAAGAGCGGAAGTTTTTCTTGACTATTTCAAAATGGTCCATAAAAAATTTGTCTCGCTTTTGTTACTCAAAATATGTTTGGTTTTTTTTAGGTATATTAAAATTAAATCGGATGAGTCGCTAACAAACGCCTTAATGTTAATGGTTCGTACACCCCTTATATTCACTCGAGCAATATATTCACTTGAGCGAGTCACTTCGATTACGATACAGAACCAGATTCGACCTGGTCTAATTTTCAAAAAATTCGATCCCTGAAATCCCTTGAGATCCCTTAAAATTCTAAATACCCGTTTTCTAGAGCTCTTTATTGATCCTTTTCCTTTATGTTTAAAAAATGTTTCATTAAAATATTCTCTTTGTAGTTGTTTCTTAGAAAATTGTATAAAATATTATTACTATGACCTCATTTTGAAGTTAACCCATTTTTATGTAATTCGATGTGTCGCTCGAGAGTATCTACGTAAAATGTTATAAGGTACTTTTCAATCACTTCTAAACGAGCCAAGAATTTTAGATATCCAGAATTTAACCTCAGACACGACAGCAATTCACGCTCGAAACTAACCCGTGGCTAAAAATGGGGCAAACCTCGGGGTAGGATGATACTAATCGCGACTTCTAAATTCATAACCGCTAAATTATGATAACAACAGATATGACAACTCCATTCAATTCAAACAAAGTTAAACCAAATTTTCTCGACGGGCTTTTGAGTAGTTATTCTCAACCGATGCAACAAATCTGATTATTTTTTCTTGAACACGACTATTCATCGGAAGCAAGTGGCTACTAGCCACTACAAGGCACTGAAACACCGTAATGATAAAAACAGCTATAATTTGTCATTTCTAATTTATTAACATAATTGAGTTTTAAAAATGAATGAAATTTTTAGATCCAGATTTTCATCACTTTTTAAACGCAGAATCATTTTTGACTAAATTCAGGCTCGTTGATCTCACCAAATATCATTTGTTTTAAAGTTTGTTTATTTTTCTGATACATAATAAAAAAATTTATTCTAAATACAAATTATATTTTTTCAATCAAAGATTGTTTTTATTCGACGTTTCGGCTAAACAGCCATTATCAGTGTGAGAGATTTGGATGAACAGGAATCGAAAGTTGACATTTTTTGAGCGCG
>SCLH01001277.1:0-28272 GCA_004367855.1 Oikopleura vanhoeffeni | reverse complement strand
GTTTTAAATCTACGTAACTGTAGAATAATTATAACTTTTTTCAACGAAACTTAAAAGCTTATTTTAATGAAAAATTAATCACTATTTTTGTCTTATAAAAGCGTCAGCTGTATTTATCAAAAGCGGCATATAACGCTTAATTTTACCAAAAATCCAGCACTTATTTATCTCATCTAAAGCGTCATCTGTAACTTCAATCACCTTATTTTTACCAAAAAAACCTAAACTGACATTATCTAAACTCAGCGTCATCTGTAAAAACCACTTTATAAGTTTCAAAAAACTTAAATTTAGGCACTTCTTATAAATTATTTCCGGCCTGAAAGAACTGGAAAAAACTGCGAAAAAAGTATAAATAAAAAACTTTCCGAAATTTTATAAATATTGTTGAAGTTTATAACATATTTATTGGTGACCGCGATAAGAGAATCAACAAGAGATATTTCAAAGAAGCGTACGAAAGAGAAATTTATCAGAAATTTCAACACAAATTTAGAAAAAAACAACTTTATTTTGAAATCTCACGCACCCGAAACTCAAAATGACTACTATTTCAGGATCGTCTCATCCTATATCAGTTATCAGTTCCTTTTCGGCCTACCGTCCAAGCCAAAAAATCAAGCTGAATCATGACCGAACACAATTTATGGACATCTCCGAACAGCTAGAAAATACTTTGGACCAATTCGACACACTGACCGATTTCGCAATCGACTCTTACAACGTTTCGNACAGTTTCTTATGCCCTTGTTCTATAGCCTATTTTGGTGAAACATTCAGAAGGCTCAGAACACGGGTAAAAGAACACCAGCAACCAAAGAAAGGTACTGCTATCAGTAAACATATCTTGACCTGTGATATGTACAAGTCAGAGTTAAAAAAGTTTGCTGGTGATAAGCCTACTCCGAGTCAGAGAATAAATTTCCATCTAAGCCGATTTAAACCAATCGCAACTAATTTGCCATTTACTGATGAACGTAAAAGATTCGAGGCTATCGCCATCAAAATTTTCAATCCGCTTTTAAACAAACAGATTGATCGAAAAGCAGTGTCAATAATTTGACACTTTTCCATCAATTGGTTTGTTTCTCAAAATGGGCTATTTTTACCGGCATAAAAAAAGGTCGCCCATTTTGTGCTAAAAACACATGTTTTCAACTTTTTTTCTAGAACATATTTTCGACTGCATATTTTTTGTATCTGTTTTTTAACTATTATACTACGTACTGATGATGAATGAATAATTCGAAATTAATATACAAAATGAATAAAAATATATTATTTTAAAAATAGTCTGCAAAAGTTTATGTCTTAGATTCTGAATGCGACCAGTACTCCCTTAATTCCTTCCAGAAGCCTTCTAGAGTTTTGAATGTTTGTCAGATGTAGCCACGGATCGGTTTGCGAGTAAATTTCAGCCTTATGACAGAGGGGTTTGAACTATAATAACCATACTTTTATACGTAGCTTTTTATAGATGTCCGAACAATATCAAATCAAAACCGCCAATAATTTTATAACCCATTTTGTACACCGTTAAGCTGAAAGTTCAAAACATATTTTTGCATTTTTTATATCTATAAATTTAATCTTTGAATATATATACTCTTAATTGACTGTGATTTGATAGGGTTAAGCCGTGGTATAATGCGATTTTTACCAGATTAAGCCGTGATTTTAGTAAGTTGATTGCTAGCACACTGACCTTTTTTAAAGTGATTTAAGTCAAGCTACCGGAGCGCAATACTGCTCAAACGACGATTCTCAAAAATCGACAGTAATTTAAATTGGACTTCAAAAACTTAAATTTGAAGTCTATAAATAAAACAAATTTAAAACAACATAATTTGACCACCAGATATCAAAAACATATTTTTTTCAAAAATCGTATTTTGAATCCTTTTTTTACCTCGAAATGACATTGATTAATTTATTCATGGTAACTTCACATACGAATTTCAATTTCCAGGTGCGCAACCCTAGCCATGATAAATCCGATCAACCCAGCTACTAGTCCAAAAAATCCGAAATCATTTTTTAGCTGTATCAGGTTATGAATGAGCATAATATCCAGAGACTTTCCTTCAGAACCAGAAGCGAGCGAGAAAGTGCCATATTCGGAACGTAAAACATGGGTCAAAATTCCTTGAATTGATGAACAGTCTCCCCAAGACCATCTCGCTGAAAATAGCAATGCAGAAATTGGTAAGTAAAGGTATAAAGATAATGGTATCGAAATTGTCTTCATAACGTGAACAAATGGGATTCCATCTATAGATTTCGCTTCTTGAAAAATTACCATAATTGCAATGGGTACTTTTACCGGCTAGTGAAAAAAAGTGTAACTCTCAGCCGCTCGTACGGTTCTGTGCAAACCGATCAAGTTTGAACAATTTTTGTTCAACGTTCAAACATATTTATTTTGCATTAAACATTTTGCATATATATAATATGTATCATCGGCGACTAAAGCAGCGATTAATTTTCTCGTTGATATGTTTTTTGTGTGTGTGTTTTTTTGACGTCACCGTTCTTATTTTCGGAAGAAATAACTCATCCTTTCAGGCACAGTTCAATCAAATCTACAGACAACATTGGTCATTACGATAAAATTACAATGATATCACGTGACTTTACTAGTATATATATGGGAAATAATATAAACTTCAATAGTCGTGTAAATCTTGAAATGAAAATTATTGAAACAAGCTTGTTTGTGTTAAATTGATATCCTTTTAAAAAAGCAAGTCAACCTCAACTGCATTGTAACAAAGGATAAGAGAAAAAAATGGACCAAAAATGTATACTCCCCGAATTAGTTTATGAAAAATCGGGAAAACATTTTTTCGTCAAAAACTTTTTTCGTCCAAATAATTTTTTCGTCAAAATAAATCATTTATTATAAAAATAAAGTTTTGATCAGAAAATAGAGAAAATAATGTAGTCTTTTCGAAATTCATAAGTCTCACAACTAAATTAAACTGAAATCTAATTCGATTTTCTCATGATTTTCTAGACTTTAAAATTGAAAAAATAATTTTGACGAAGAAATGTTTTCCCGAAAAATCAGATATTAGCCGTTCCTATAAAAATAACTGAAGTATGTTGATTTGTTAGTGCAAGTCCAGATAAAAACACTCCTCTTGTTAATAATCCTCGATTTGTGACTACTTTCACTTTTTGTCTTTTTTCTTGAATAATTTCGACTGCTCGAAAATAATCTATGAAATTTTGCAGCAATAATATGCAGAGAAGATTATTCAACGTAAAAACCTCTAAATTACTCGCCCATTCCCAGCAATTTGGAGAAAACGAAAATAAAACAGTTCCAATAATGGCTGATGAGGCACATGAGGTCACACTTTCTATGAGAGTAAAAAGGTTTGAAGATCCAAAAGCGGCGATCACAGAATTCAGGAGAGACGAAGCAAATGGGACATATTCGACATTCAAATATCTTACTTTGATAAGTTTTACAGAGCTGGATAAGGCTGTTAACTATAAAAATTAATTTCATCGAAATAACCGTGAAAAATTTATAATTTCATTGACGGAAATTTAAGGATAATTTTGTGTTTATTTTGACCAAAAGACGTCAAAAGTCTAATTGACGCTCATTTTGCAGTTGACCGCTGAAATCTACCAGTGTATTTTTTCCGGTGCGGGCCAAGCGCAAGTAGATTTTTCGTCCACCCTTATAGGAGAGGGGGTTAAAGAGACGAAAGTAAAGGGGCGCTTAAACAGATCAAGAGCCTATATGAAGTTTTACAAAATTATGCAATTTTTTTAAACAAAAACTAGGGTGTACACTCGGCAAAATCAGCGTGTGTATCATCCTACACATTATTTAATTGTACTTGAAATCTTAATAAAGTTTTTAAATATCGAAAAAAGGGCGGGCCATTAAGGGAATTTGCAGATTGAAAGTTTTTTGATGAAAGTTNAAAAAAAATTCTCGTTTGACATTTGCAAGGTCTAAAAGTAGCACTCACTCAAAAATTACAAATTCAGCATTTGCTTTCAAATAATTAAAAACTGAAAATGCGAAAAATCTCTATATTTCGATCAAAATTTATTTATTCATATTTTTTTCGATTCGATATTTCATTCGCTACAAAAAGTTTCAGAACAATCCACCAAGTACTTCTATATCGAAAATTATTCCTGCTGCGCCTTTCTATGCAAGCGTCATGTTATGAAAGGCGCGTTTGCACAGAAAGGCGCAGCAGGGATAATTTTGGATATGTTGATTTCTATGGTGGCCATGCTATGTTTACCTATATAATATAATATAATATAATATATAGGCTATATTTTATTTTGCATCGGTCGAGTAAACAAAATAAGCATATGTGTAATCACTTTTGACTGTGGGTACCCTTTGGTGACACGGTGTGAGAGTGTCCGGAGTCATCCGAAAAATTCGCAATGAATAATTTGAAAGAAAATCAAAAATGTTAACTACGTACAATTTTCGGATTTTTTTCTGCTTTTTTCAAAATTTTGAAGTTTTAGACTCACTTTTGATGACGTAATGTATTATGAAATTAAATGTATCCTTTTAATCACTTAATAAAAATGGTAATTGTCTTATCTATTCATTTTTTCAGGAATTTTCTTCCAAAAACCATTCCTGGAATAAGCCAAATATTAAGCAAAATGGTTATCAAAGGATAACCTGGTGGATGAGCCACTCCCAATTCAAAAGCACTAGTGATAATTTCCGATGAGTCACCACCAGCAATAGTTCTGTAGCAAGTTGTCGCGTAGACCCATAACGTCCCAAAGAATATAAGTAGTGAATGATTAAACGGTTTCTGTAAAATTTTCTCTTTTTTACCCATATTTTATCTATATTTTATTTTAGCATAATTCGTGTCGTTGTTTTTCATCTAAGCCCTAAGGGCGAATAGTTTTTATGAGTCAATCTTGAATTTAGTGAAATCATGAAATTTACAGGCTCTTTGAAGCGCTTTCTGATTAATGCATGCCAATTTTTACCAAAAGATTAAAAAATAAGGTCTATCGATGAACTCAAGGAGGACCTCCTTAAGAGGTACCATAAACTCGACATATAGAACTGATATACTGGGGGCTCCGATATCCTTTATCACTTTTGTTAGAATGCGTAGCCACAACGTTAAAATCACTACGTTTAAAGAGATAGTGGCTCACGCATTCTAACCAAAACGTGATAAAGGGATATATCGCCGGCCCAATTACCGCCGGCCCAATACCACCGACTTTGCCGAAATCGCCGAAAAAAACTTACGCACTTTCACGATTTTAGGTCAAATATTCCAGTGCCAATATCGCCGAAAAGTGGGCGTCGGCGTGACGTTATATCGATAAAAGCGGCTTCGTCGACATTTCTGCCACGCTAAATTTTACCCAAAAAAACTGAAGGCAGCGAAGAGGCACTATTTTGTATTTGGGGGGCTTCGTCGACATGTTTGCCACATTGATATTTCAGGGCGGCTTTGTCAACATTTCTGCCACATTGATATTTCAGGGCGGCTTCGGCGACATTTCTGCCACAATAATATTAAAGGGTGGTCACAATGTGACCGTCACATTCACATTTCTGACGCACGGACTTATTAGACAGGTCACATCATGACCAATTTCAATTACAATAGTTGTAATATTCAGGGGGGGGGTGGAAGCAAATTAGATATTTTTGAATCGGCTCTCCAAAACAAACTAATAATGCGAAAAAGTTCATTTTACGATTGATCGCGAGAAAAAAGTTCAGGTGGTTATTCTACGAGAACAAAAGTTTTTTTCCGATCGCAAAAACATGCTCGAAGGGCACTAGAAAAGTGCTAAAATAAATTTTTAAAAAGTTATGTTTGGCTTCGTCTATGAATCTTTTTGCATGATTATTTTTCAATAATCTTATANTTTCATGATCTAAAGACTATTAGAGACAAATTTAAAATTTCGTCCCAGATGTCTCAAAAATGCAAAAATCGCCACTTTCACTTCAACATAATGATCTCATTCATAGTATATAAAATGTTTTTGAAATTTTTGCTCAGTCACGAAAAATGCTATATAAAAATCTTCTCAAGAGTTAATTTTGAATTTACTTTTAGTTTGGCTATGAATCGCGATAGAATATCAAAAATTGAGCAAATATCACGCGAGTTTATTCGCACCAAGTTCCTTTGTTACTTTAATTTTCTCGCAAATGACATTTTTTTTTTCGATAATTTTAAAACTTTTATTCAAGATTTTAAAGTACAATTCAATAATTATTGCAATCAATCACGAGCGATTTGCCAAGTGATGAAAAAAGTTAGTTTACACAGAATTGCATAATTGGCAGCTCAAACTGACGAACCAGAAAAAAAAAAACGACATATTATTTGTCTTTATTCTGTCACCAATCTTAAGGGGTGGTTGAAGCGAACTTTTTAAGGCATTTACAAATAACAAATTAGAAATAAAAATATTTTTTCTGAATAAGTCGACTCTGAGGAAATTCAATGGTGCCAACAAGAAATTCGTATCTGCTCTAGAATTTTTCTTGAGTTTTCAAAGTCAATCACATTTAAGCTGTCTTGCTAACAGTAAAAACATAAAATAAGTTCTATCAGTAAACAAACTACGGGGAATTTGGTGGTCAAAACTCGAAGTTTCTACTCTAAAAATTTTCTGAGGATTTTGAAAAAATTGTACGAGTCTCTTATAAGTGATTTTCCCCTCGCATTATTCGTATTTTCAGTTCGCAAATTCTTGAATCCCTTTTTTACCATTTTTGCTGATTATTAAAAATTAACAGGTTTATATAAAATGATACAACATCTCTCCATCGTGTGACAAACTTTGTCAATTTCAATTTATTTTGATTTCGTCGAGCATCTATTTTATTCAATGATATTAGCCATTTCCGTAGCCATTCCCAATATTTTCAGCTAAGGATTCCAAAAAAATTAGTTTGAAAATTTTTGAACAAGAAATGAGAAAAATTTTCAAAATATTTCTAATTATTTTTGAGGAAAAATCACTAAACCATGTCATATGGTTTTTCAAAGAGCATATAACAAATATGTGGTCACCTAGTCAAAAAGTTAAAGTAGACATTTTGTAGAGTTTTTCGTTGATTTGAAACATATATATTGAAAACCAATTTTGAACGAAAAATAAACCTTTTTTAATAATGTTCGGAACTTTTATCGAAAATTTCTCATAATTATTCGAATTCGAAAAGTTTAATTAGAATTCAAAATTTTCTTAAAAAGCCATAATGCAAAAGAAAAGAACTCCAAAAAACCGCCTTCTTTCTGGGTTTTCACTCTTTAAATTGAAACTCCTTCTGGGTTTTATTTTAGAATGCACTATGAATTTGAGAAAAAAAAAGGACAAATGTTTTTCTGTAATTTAATGCAAAGCAGATTTTTGAATTTCTCTCTTGAATTCTAGAAAATTGGCTATTAGTAAACGGGAAGTGAAAATTCCGAGAAAAATTTTTGTTTTATCAAACTGAGAATAAGATGAAATTGAAGCTTAGGTGATGGCGAGGAGAAAATCTGTAACCAACTTTTGACTTTTTGAGTTTTTAAGGTCGAAAATTTCTGTTTACTCAGTTTTTTTTCTGAGCAATCCCCTAGAAATTTTGAGGACTGTTGAGACCTCAAAGTGACCTAAAAACAATACGACCGCTATTCCCTTAAGTTCCAAGTAATTATTATGGAGGGTATAATCAATTCAATTAAGCCTTTCTGTACAACTTCAGAGGTTGCCATGAACTTGACAGACATTGTCAGACCAGAATTTGTGGTACACTTTTCTGTTGAAACAAAATTCGGTATATTTTTAAATCTATGAACTTTTGAACACGATACTCGGACGGTGCCGATTGGCACTCAGTAGTCATTTAGCAAGTCTATTTGCATCGGAAAATGTGGCCTTATTTCATGAAAGTGACATTTCTTGAGTTTTTCACAAGTCTCTATATTCTGGTCTTGATATTATATTTCTGACTTTCCTGGTTCAGGCATAATACGCGTCTTTTTTTCAGTGCAATGTGAAAGGTAGTGTCAGTTGCAGCGAATGTTCTCAAAGATGGCTCATTCAATTCCCATTCATTCATTTTAATTGTTTACCACAGCAAAAAAGTTTTTACGTGCTGTCAACCAGGTTTGTTAAGAACCAGAAAACCGGTTTACCAGTAATTATCGGTTGAAATTTTGTGATATGACATCAAGATTCACTGATAAAATTACCTTCACGTCACTATTATGTGCAGTTTGGCACACTCCCTCTTAATTTTTCAAATTATTTTTATCTCAAATTCTTACAAAAACGTATAAATTATACCGTATAATTTATACGGTATAATCCATCTTTTCAAAGCATTATGAGTGCCGACAAAGTTAATAAGCAAAATAAATTATCAAGGAACTGTTCCTGTTATCAGAAAAAATACCAATTGTTTGACAGCATGGATGGTCGAACTTCGATTCGGAACTCAGAATCAAATTTAATATTCTTTTCAATTATTTTATGATTTTATTTCAAGTTTGGAAAGTCTAAATAAATAAACAGGAATACATTATGGTTGTAATTGAGGATTATCTCGAACAGATTGTGGTACGTTGTCGAGATACCATTTTTGAGCTTTTGGTGAGATCGTTGCAAGAACTCCAGCTGAATTTGGATGTTTGACATCTTTATCGTAGCAGAATTGGTTTCCTTGCATATCTTGAAAATATGTTTAATAATCGGAACTACAGGAACTACTGTAGATGATTGAAAATTAAAATTTTAACAAGTTAACCTGAACTTTTTATGTCACTTTTCCAATTTAGCAGAAGAACAATCTGGATGAAATAAGTTCTAATTTTTGCAAAGACTTTGTCTCACGCATGCAATTTTGTAACTCAAACGTCAACAAAAATACAATTTTATGAAAAAAATAATATTTTTCGCTTAATTGGTTCGTATCGAAAATCTTGCCTAGGCGTCGAATTTTATCACTACGTCACAAATTGAGAAATGAAGTGATTTCATTAGTCACTTCTAGAGTATCCAGTGATTTCATTGATCACTTTCTATTCTTGTGACGTAGTGATAAATTTCGATGCATATGCAGGATTCTCGATTTACCGACCCAAAAAATTGAACAAATTGAGGAAGTTGTACCAGTTATAGAAATTTTCTATACTTTTTCAAAGACAGCTGCATTGACAATGTACCATTATTTATCGAAATTATTCTGTGGTTAAATTCGAATTAAATTGGAGAAAAGTTTAATCACAGTGTGATTATCACAAACATCAAAAAAGACAGCAGAATTACATCATTTTGGTGGATAAAAAATTGTATGTGAAGTTTGCTTTTTTTTGAATCTAGAATTCTTAAATGTGAAAATTATTCATATCACAAAAACATAAAAATAACGTTTGCAAATTGATTATGGAATTCACCTTTTTAGGTTTTAATAAATATACTTAAAAGTTCAAAAGAACACCTCCAAAAACTTGAACCAGTTAGAGGCACAGTGACCACCTTTAAAAAGTTGTACGATAAGGTAGTGTATCAGTTAGGGAACGAAAATCATAGAGTACAATGCACAAGCCTTAATCATCTGAGAGCGCTTGATTGTCAATAAACATATTCTGACATTTTTAGAAAAATCACGCAATAAAACATTCTGATAAGTTAGTTCGTAATCTCTGGAAGACGTTTTGAATCATATTTTTGATATTGGCTGCCTATAGAATCCCCTTAAGTCTTTGTAAAATCTGAGTCCTGAACCCCATTAGACTTTACGGCTTAGAGTCGAGTCCAGGGATCAGATTTTTTTAACATTTTCCGGATACGTATGACCACCTAAGCCCTCCTCCGTTAAATTTTGCTCCAATTTATCTCAAGGCTATCAAGGAATGTTAGAGGGCACGCAATTGATTCAGTCCGATTTTGAAATTTGGTATTCGCTTCTTGGTCCAGACTAATTTTATTCGGGAAAAAATCAGACTAGAAAAAATCAGACGCGGCCATTGATTGGTCAGATAACCTACGTAAAAGAGGCCTCCTTTTCAGAAAACCAGATCACTTCAACTGCACTGTATTTTAAAAAAAATGTCATACAATTATCGTATATTATTTCCAACTGGACGTTTTTAGTACTCAATTTTTTTCAAGATATTAAATCGTTTGATTAATCGCAATAATAATATAAAAAAAACTTACCGGTTAAAGCACCACCCATTGCCACGAGAACGGCTTCAGGAGCACAAGTATCCCATTTTTTGGTTCCTGGACTAGCGAAAACGTAAGCATGAGCATCTCCTTCAATGACTCGTAAAACCTTGTTCCCAGCACCACCTTAATTTTTGAATGAGAATAAAAAAAAAGAGCACCAACTCAAAAATGCTGAAAAAAGTCAACGAATAAATTAAAGTATTTCATATTTAAACAACTATTAATTTTTGATATCTTTTCAAATCAAGATACAATTTCATCTATGTTATTTTCACTCCAAGTTTGTCCTTGAAATTTTTAATCCTGTAGTGAACAGAAAGGAAAAAATAAAAGGACAATTATTATAGTTAACAAACGCCCCCTATCGGCAAAAGTGCCAATATCACCAAAAAACCTACGAAATTTCACGATTTAAATGAAAAAATATTTTAAGACTGGATATATATCACCGACATTAAAGCCTCAAAATGCTCAAAAGTACGTCATGATTTATGATTAATGAATAACTTTATTATTAAGTTATTTTAGAGATTCACTTTATTTGAACCAATAATAGAACTTTGAAATTTCAAAAAATGTTAAAATTATGAGGAATATTTCATCTCTGTCCTCATATATATCGATATATCATATCCCTTTAACACCTTTTGCTTAATCTGAGAGATGTGGGCTAAAAAGCGGCCTCATGAGTGGCTAGGAGGGGTCTTATGAGTGTTAGGATTGGCTCCCTCAACCCACATCTCTCAGATTAAGCAAAAGGTGTTAAAGGGATATACATGTATGTATATATCGGAATCCAAAATTTCCCAAGACTCTGAAAAACTCGAAAATTCTGAGAAAAATGAAAATAATTGATCAAAATTTCTATTCATTTCCAAGTAACAAAATTGAGAATAATTCAGGGTCTTTAATCTGCCAAAGTATAATTTTTTAAATCAAATTGTCAAATTTCAGTATTATTATGGCTCGATTAGAAAAATTGATTGGAAAGTATGTTATTTTACAGAGAAATTTCACACCCAAAGGGATAGTTGGCAAACTTTAGCGAAATTAAAAAAACTATTCATAGCAGGGGTCGGCAGAACTTGATCGGATTGGATTGAACTTGATCGGATTGGATTGGGTTGCCTTTTTTGATCCGATCCAATCCGATCAAGTTTTTGAAACTCCTCAATCCGATCAGGTCAATCCGATCAGGTTATTTTTCAAGCTCAATCCGATCAGGTCAATCCGATCAGGTTTTTATTTTGGCTCAATCCGATCAGGTTATTTAATTAAGTCAATCCGATCAGGTCAATCCGATCAAGTTTTATTTTAGAAACGATCCAATCCGATCAGATGAAATATCGATTAAAAATCAAAATTAGGGTTAATCGAAAATGAAATAGACTACAGAGGGAGCTAGAGAGCTGTAAATTTCAAGATTAAGTATTTTTGAAACGTATTTCATTTTAAACTTTTATAAACAAGACAAAATTTTTATTTTATAATAGATTGTATTTTTATTGATGTTTCGACTTAAGGGTATCCCGGTCCCTAAATTGAGATATTCCCGATTAAATATCAGCCAAACTGAGTGTCTAGGATACTATTCAGATCAGCCACTTTGTAGAACTAGCCTCAACCCTTGTGAGCATATAAAAAAAAGTTCCGCCAAGGCACCAGAGCCACAATTGTGGCTCTACTTTGAATGTTGTTCACAGAAAGCTTAAGGCAGTTGGAATTTTAATTTTGTCTGCATAAGGAAGTTGAAAAGTCATATTTTTGCATTCGACATTTCATATTCTAGAATTTTAATTTTGAGTTCTAGAAAAACTGGTGAGAAAAGCAAGGTGTACCATATCACGTNAAAACCACCGTTTTTTGGACATTACGCCTCGAAAAATCCTACTCCTCCCAGGTTAAATTTGCAAATTAGCTCAAAATTTTGCAAAAGCTAGTTCAGAACAAATAAAAACTTTACAGTAGCGTTTTTTTGCAATTTCGACCCCAAACTCAAAATATGAATTTTTAAAGGTCACGTGAAAAAAATTCCGAAAAAAAAGGTGCTTCGATTTTTTCAAAGGTAGGCTCAAAAGAAAGCTGGGGAAACACTGACGAGAAAGTTGGTTTACATCAACCTGATATTTTCAAGTTTTACTGGTCAAATTGACACAAACGTTATTTTTGAACATAATTTTGAGAAAATTACTTAGAAAAAAATCGAAAAACCGCAAAATTTTCGAAAATTTTTTTGTTGTCATTTGGGTTGTTTTATGCGTTCAAAACATAAACAATTGATTTGGTGCATTTTTATGACGAAACAACTGCAGAAAATATTGGAACCGGGATACCCTTAACAGCGATTCTCAGTATGAGAAAAAAAAGATCCAGCGAAAAACGCAGCGAAAAAGTGGGTCAGCAATCGTTAACATAAACTAATTTTTTTTTCTAGCTTTTTTAACAGCTTCGATCATCACCTTTTCAAAACATGTTTGCTCAGCCGGTTAAACAAATGAAGTCGAAGAACCCCTTTAATAAACACCAAATGTTCTGTCCGATGGGTATCGACAAATTCTTGATCGGAAATTAACCCTATCAACCCTGTCTATCACAAAAGCCCAACAGATCTTCATAAACATTCTCCAAAAAATCTTTAATCTTTAAAATCTTTAAAATTTCGATCTAGATCGGAAATATTTGATCGGATTGGGATCAATCCGATCAAGTTTTTTACAAAAGTATCCTCAATCCGATTAAGTCAATCCGATCAAGTTTTTTTTCGGATCAATCCGATCAAGTCAATCCGATCAAGTTTTTTTTTCGCCTCAATCCGATCAGGTCAATCTGATCAAGTTTTTTTTTAGCTCAATCCGATCAGGTTTTTTCAAGTTGGTCTGCCGACCCCTGCTTTATAGAATATTAAAAATACGGTTTTTGTGGCGTTTCACTGCCTACCCAATATCCCTTTATCACACTTTTGTAAATATCCCGGACCTGATTAGTAAACTTAGTGTGTTTTTAAGTAGGAAGGCAGGGATATTTACAAATGTGTGATAAAGGGATATATCAAGCAAAATTTACCTTGACGTAAAACCTTATCGGGTTTCATTGCATCAATACACGCATTTACATCATGAGAGGCATGAGATCTGGTGGTGCAAATAATTTTCTGATCTTTAGGCAAATCTTTTTGTACAAATGGACCAAATGAACCGAGTCCAACAACCCCCCAAATAGACCGACCCCATTGGTCAGGTTTTTTGGATTCGTCGTCAAAACCGAAAAATGGTTGATTTACAACTCCAGTTATCGCTTTGCCATCTACAGCAATACCGATCAAAATTGTCACGTGGTGGAGAAGTCTATCAATAAATTCCATAGTACCATCCAAAGGATCAATCCAGATGGTTATCTTAATTGAAAAGTGTCAAAAACAGATTCTGGGAAATAAAAATATAGACTACATCCGGTGCATACCAGAATGCATGACATTTCTGCAGCCCGCAATTTGTGCCGCGAACTGTGCCGCAAAAATTAAATACAATTGCGCAGTAGAAAGTTAAATCAGTTGGTAGAATTAATTGATAATCTCAACATTTAACAATTGAATTTAAAATAAAATAATTAAATTGGGCATTAACTGGAAATATTATTAATTTCTAAAATAAATAAAAATGCAAACAACCAAAAATAAATAAATTATTTTCTCAAATAAATGAGATAACTAACACTTTTCAAAAAATAAAATATTTTTAATTTCGAAAATGAATAAAAAATCAGAAATCACTAGTTTAGTAGTATATCCCTTATTCACACTTTTCTTAATATCCCGGCTCTGATTAGGAAACGTAGTGTGTTTTTAAGTAGTAGGGCCGGGATATTAACAAAAGTGTGAATAAGGGATATTTCCAGCCAACTTTTTTCGTGGGCACCACCCTCTCACTCATTTGAGTATTGAAATTCCCTAATGGTACCAAAGTCAGTTGACTGGTCCGACTGTAAACTGAAAAAGTGTTCGTGATTTATTCACTTTTGATTATTTGATTTTAGGAAAAGTTAACTTTTTATATAATTTTGTTAACATAATTGAACTTTTAAGGGTTTTATTAATGCTGAATATGGCGAAAAAGATTCGGTCGGCTGATTGGCTGAACTTTATTTGCTGAAAAAATAAAGGTCACCTGAACCAATCATCTCCACGCATTTAGTGTAATTTTAATCAAAGTTGTTGACTGCACACAGTGGAGATCCGTATAGCGTCTTTTATACCTGAAACTTTAGAATTATACATCTGATACTAAAAATTCTTTGAGTAAAGAAAAAATAAACTCACTCTTTTTCCATCGACGTTTTGTAAGTCAGAAGGGAAAGTTTTAGCCATGACTTCAGGAGCCAAAGTATCGAATACTTTTTCATCGGTGATAACACCACTTTTTGAAAGATATTTGATAAGATAACTTTAGTTGCGAAATTTAATCACTCTTTATCGTCAGTATGAAGTCACAAAACAGTTCATTCTTGATGATATTTCGAATCTAAATAATTTGCCAATTTTAAATAAAATTTTTGTTCAAGTTTTAGGGCCTTTTGATGAGGTTGTTGGATGTCTAACTCATATTTAGATTTTAAGAAAACAACATCATTTCGGTGTCCGCAAAATTGAACTTTAAAATTAAGCCAAATAGTCGATCCTGATTGGTTCAAATTTCGACCAATGAGAATCTGAATATTGTTCTTCTCTAATTTTATCTCAAACTCTACGGATACCCATGTTTTGACCGAGTTTCACTCATTCAATCTAAAGATATCGAATTCATGTAATATGCCAAGCTCAACGGTGTTTTAACATGTTTTTCGAATTTTTTTTATTATTTTAAATCCTACGCAGTTAGTCTCATTAAAAACGTTAGAGCGGAGACACCGATAATTTCCGGTGAAAAACCGGTAAAATAACGGAAATGGAAAAACTCGGCTCTGCAGCGCAACGCACAGTAAAAAGTTATATTATGAGTCATAATATAACTTATAATGGTTATATATCTGTTCCTGTCATCATCTTCTTCTCCAATAATTGCAATATCTGGAAATTTGGCTCTCAGAGTCGTACAAATTAATCTCTGAACAGCTCGATCTCCTTCAGTTTGGAAGTTTTTGAGACCTCCTTTATCGATTACTCCCAAATCTCCATTTTTGAAAAATTTTCGAATTAATTTTGCAGATTCATCAGCACAAGTGACTGCAGAAGCAGTTATTTCTTGTAAAAGTCCTTGAAAACGGTCAAAAATTTAAAGATTCAAAAACAATGATTTAACTTAATTAGCTGTGATGAGAAAAAAGTATGAGAATTACAATATTGGATCAATATTATTGATATAGAAACAAGAATTAACAACTGGCGGCCGCGGCGTGAAACTTTAAGTATTTTCACTGAGGCTCAAAATGATCTAAAAGTTTTTAGCTCAGATCGTAGGAACATTTTTGATTTCTCGTAGATTTACTCACTGAGTACTTATCAGAAAATCAAAAATAAAATTTTATGAGATGGAGTCAAAACATGCTTATTTAAGACTTTAGAACTGATTTAGGAACCTAAGAAATAAAAAAATCGCCTTCTTGAACTGATAGAACCTTAATCAGTATAAAAAAATATTTCATCCAAATGCAAGAAAAACAGCTCTGAGGCTGGGTTATAGCAATTCCTCCCGGGAGGACCTCCCCTTAAAATTTTCTCAGCGTATCAAACATGTTGTAAAATTTCGAAGTTTTCTTAAAAATAAATAACTACTAGTAATAAATTACTACTAGTTTATTTTTTAAAGTCATCAATGTTTTTCTCATAGGGCTTTTCTTGAAGAGCAAATTATCAGTAATAATATTAAAATTTGTATAACAATGTGTTAAATTCATTTGAAATAGTTTGACTCTTGAATAGAGTTGATCACCTGTGAAAGGTTCATTAATTTGCCGCGTGCATTATCATTTTTTAATTTTCGAAATCCAGAATCTTGATTCCTGATGTTTAAAAAAATTCGAATTGTTTCACACAGTTTGCCACTGAAGTCTTTATTTAGTCATCTTCACTTATTTGATTCAAAGTATGTAGCATGTTTGAAAAACAATATTCGACAAAATCCCGCTGGCTATTTCATAGCAAATTTATAAGATTTTGAAAGATTTTTATAAATTAGATCTGACAATGCATATTTCTAGGCTTTATTTATTATTTACAACTTTTTTCTCGGCCAAATCCAGAGTTGACGGTCTACAATGTTCATGTTAAAAATGACTGTTTTTCAAAAATAATTTGCAGTAATTCTTATATCGTTTTAATTCGACAATCCGAAATACAGAAATAACTCAGTAACAACCAAATATAATATGGTTTCGCAGATTCGCGGATACACAATGATGACACACCACTTCAGCGCTTTCGAGCCAATCATCCCACCAGGTGAAAGTTACGAAGCAAAACTAACGTCAAAAACTAGAAGTTTCAGCAATGCGATGGACCATCGCTGATGGTCCTGCGTTCGAATTTGCGAAACCACAAATATTTGGTTATCTGTATTTACTGAGTTATTTCTGTATTTCGGATTGTCGAATTAAAATGACACATAAACGTGTAAAGTAATAAAGGGCTTTACCTCGTCCCAATCCTTTAAAAAAAACTTATTTCATTTTAAAAATTCAAGGCAAAATTTGAATCTTTTTGACAAAAAACACGTCATTATTATTTTTCTCTCCAGATTCTGCTTTTGATTTTTAACCGTTCCCCATTTTTTGATATTTTTTCACAAAATGAGATTTATTTTGATAATTATTACGGAGCCCCAAATAAAAATAATAGACCCAACCCACGATATTTACTTTCCGTTCGAAAATATTATATCTAATCTAGCGTATTCGGTATAATATGACAAAATATGATGAATTGAGTATAAATAAAAATTTACGACGTTGTGTTTTTAAAGAGTATTCAATGAATACCAATTATGCGAATCGAATTTATTCGTAGATTTGCTTTATAGTCATAAAAGCAAACAAATAGTTTCTTAGATAAATTTTCGAGGAAATTCTGATGAAATTTTTCATTTAAAAATACAGTTATGACTGAGACAATAACAGGTTTAAAAGTCAAAAAAAGTATGGCGTAAAATACGATAAAAATATGTATAGTATTATGGCCCATAATGTATGGGCGTCGGTGCATTTTGACAGATACGAATATGAGCTCTTGATAAAAAACTTTTTACTGGGTTTATATATATTGTTCTCAATATACCATCAAAGAAATGTTTCATAATCCAGGCAACTTTTGTTAGTACATTTCGAATTATTACTTTATTACAAAATTTTGAGTTCGAATTAAACTTTTCGAATTCGACAAATCATGAAGAATATTTGGAAAAAGTTCCAAACAAAATTAAAAAAACCTTATTTTTGTTCCATTTTTTTTAATATCTGTTTCAAACCAATGGAAAACACTCTTCAAAAAAGCCACTTTAACTTTTTGCGTAGGTGACCACATATTTTTTATATGCTCTTTGAAAAATCATATGACATTTTTTGTGATTTTTGGTCAAAACTATTTGGAAATATATAAAAAATTTTCCTGATTTCTTGTTCAAAATTTTCAAAAATTAATTTTTTTAAATTATTGGCTAAATATATTGAAAATGGCAACTTCAACTAAATTCAAACATGTCCCCGTTTTGTTTCTTTGCTCTTTTTTATACTCTGAATCATAATTTTTGCAACGAAACTACGGCTTGGGAGAAATCAGTTGAGTCCCTCGTTAGTCAAAAATAAGAAAAATTATTTCACGTAAACTTGTCAAATTATTAAGCCGACCCATCCACCGAATTCAATTTATTTTCTTCATCTCATGTTAAAATTATTTCTTACGATGTGTCAAAATTTCGGTTTTTTCCAATTTTTGGGACACTTTTAATTTTCGATTTTGACGTAAAAATAGTATGAAACCAAATATAATAAATTGAATTCGGTGATCGAGACCATTTTTTCTGATTACTAATTAATAAAAATAAAAAAATATTTTTGCTCAATTTTGACGCCTTCAACCGATTTCTCCCGTTTTTTAAGTGTTCTTTAAAGAAACGATTTAAAACCTAAAAAATAATCGATCCGAAAAAAATCAGATCAAACGAAGGAAGCTCAAAAGTACCACTTTTCGTTCAAAAATGTTTTTATTTGAAAATTTTGAAATGGCAAAAAAGTTTCTCATCAAGAGAAAAAAAATATAAAATGTGCAAATATGTCAAAATGCACCGAGGCCTTTAGGGAGTACTGGTCTCTGGTTCTATAAAGCATTACAAATGCTCCAAAATGATCCAGGGTGATAACAAAGTGTACTACCGACCGAATCATCAGAAACATTTTTTCGAAATTTTCGCGTTTTTTCGATTTTTTTCTAAGTATTTTTTTCAAAATGAACTTAAAAATTTAGATTTGCTTTAATTAAACAACTAAAACGTCAAAATATCATATTGACGTAAGCCAACTTTCTGATCAGTGTTTCAGTGGCTTACTTTAGAGTCTACTTACAAAAAAACCGAAGCACTTTTTTCTCGAAATTTTTCCCTCGGGTTCTCAAAAAAATCATATTTCGAGTTTGAGGTCGAAATCTAAAAAGTGCTCGAGTTTATTGTTCGTATTTGTATNTGCAATTAAAAAAAACACCAAATTATTTCTGGATATTTTTTTCTAGAACATTGAAATCGCTTGCTAACTGAAATGCCCGAATAATGACAGATGATCAAAAACAAAAGTACCCATTAGTGATCAATTTTCACGGAGATTCAAACCAAAATAAAATTGGAAATTTTTGACCAATATTCTAGAAAATTTCCAAAAAATATCGTTTCGGACTTGCATAAAAACGGAAATAATTCTAGATATGGTATCATTTAAGAATAAAAAAATAACTCGCGAGAAAAAGTAATTCTAAATGAAAGTATTTCAATATGATAGTTGTTCAGATTTTTGCGCCTTTTCAATATTTCAATTTTTAGCCAAATCAATATAATAATGGCGCGCATTAAATCAGCATGAAATAGTGATTGCGAGAAATATGAAAAAAATATTAAAATTTGCTTGGTTCAAAAGTTTAATGAGATAATAGAGAAGAATTTATGAAAAAGAGAAAAGAAATCGCATGTGCCGTTCGTGAAGTATACTTTTTTTTTTAAAATAATCTACATTTTGCCTATATTTAACTATAGCAAGGAATTTTCAAAAATAATTTTCGGCGAATTAAGATAAATTTATAAAATATGCTTGGTTGCATGCTTTGGATACGTGGATATGACGGTATACTTCAATGAAAAGAAATACCAGCAAATAGGTTTTATGCATTCAAAGGTTGATGTGATAATATTTTGTTAAAATGAATCAATTTTTGACTTTTCAAGGTTACGGACTACAATATACAATTGGAAAAATAAACATTCACTCAATTCTCACAAAAGATATTTGAGTTTTAAAAACGCCTTATTTTTCCCCAGCACATCCATTACAGGAAGCACCCACAATCCCCTTAAAGATAGTTCTACAAGATAGCTGATCTGACTAGTATCCTTAAAGCCCTGTTTGGCTAACTTTTTATCGAGAAAATTCAATTCCAGCGACCAATACCCCCTAAAGCGAGCATCAGAAAAAAAAATTTCAATGTTTGGATTTAATTTCCAGTTGGTATCAGTTGACGAAAAGATGTCCAAAACGACATGCAAATGATCGCATGAAAGCCTCCTTATATTAAAAAAAATCCAATTTAACTCCGACGTGTCTAACATACCGTTTTCCAAGTATTTTGCAAATAAGTGACATAAGTCATGCTTCATAACAATTTATCTCAATGATTGAACATATCGTTTTTCAAGCAACATTCAAAAAAATTTATCTGTCGGCTTTTTTTATAAAAATTGCTATTGTGTACCAACGAGAAATCGCATTAATTTAACTTCGTAAATTTCTCATAATATATCCCTTTAACACCTTTTGGGTGATTTGATAGATGTAGGCTGAAAAGAAGAGAAAGCGGCCTCATGAGTGGCTAGAAGGGGTCTCAGGAGTGTTAGGATTGGCTCCCCCAACCTACATCTTTCAAATCACCCAAAAGGTGTTAAAGGGATATGAGCATAGTCAAGACTTCGATATATATGTGATTTTGAAAAAATTTTAATTTTGAATTCATGATAACATTCATCTTCAAAACAATAAATTGGTTATAAAGTCAACCGAACTTTTGAAACAAGAAAAATGTGAAATTGAAAAATATGTTCTTTATTACATTACAGTTATTAGTTATTCCAACAGAAAGTTTGAGTTTGAATTGAGCTGTTCAGTTTCTTTCATTTTTCGTCATTGAAATTGTTTTCTTCAAATTGTGAAAATGTTCAAAATCATCGTGAAAAGCGTCTATTTACAAATTTTGACCATTACAAGGTACACCCATTTAAGCAAACAAAAAAAGCATTTGGCTAAGGTGGGGGCAAAAACCGAAAAATAAAAATTTGGAACAAAAATTTACAAATAAATTGTGTGCATGCTTAAATTTGAAAGTGGGTTCGATAGGTCAGTCATATCTTATGAACTAAAAAAAACAGAATTTTTTTGAATTAAAAAAAAATCAAGTTTCCAAAGAAATGTTTTGTGATTTTGCGCTAAAACAATCAAAAATTTGACCATAGTTTAAGATACCGGTTCAAGAAACAATATCCTTATGAACAGTTGATACTACTCTCCATCTATTTAAAATGTCACAAGATAAGGTAGGAAATTAATTTTCCTTGACAAAGAAAAAAAACACTTTAGAGTCTAAAGTTTAGACCTTGTCAAAAAAACCTTTTTGAAATTGCTTTTTATTGAGTTTGACATTTTTTGAGAAAAAAACTGCAAGAAAATTTTAAGCTTAATGAAAGGCAAAATTTTAGAAAAATTATGATTTTTGGAAAACGGGAGATATTTTTTTTGCAAAATTTTTCTCGGCAAATTTCAGAACAGAAACAAAAAGTGATCTGAAACTAAATACAAACTATGGTCGATTTTAGCTGTTCCTACCTTATCATAGGATGACAGGGTCCATGTCACATGGATGACAAATTTTCCAATCTTGATCCTGGAAATTAAAAAAATTAAACCATGAATTCGGTAACTATTTTTTTTTCTAAATTCACTAAAAAACATGGGAAATTACGACTTTCCGTCGCGACAATAGCAAAAAATGGGAGTTTTCGGCATACAAAAGTCAATTTATTTATTTCACAGATTAGGTGCAAGTTTTCTCAAATACTATGAAATACTAATAGTATGACGACAATTACGAATTTTAAGAAAAAACATTTTGGTACTTGTTAACCTAATTTGCCGGTTGGTTCAATCTGCGATCATAGAAATTTTGGAAAGAAATATTCTAAAGAAAACAAATAATTTTGGAAAGAAATATTTTAAAGAAAACATATAATTTTTTTCAAAAACGTCCTTCGTCTATGATGAGAGTTATCAGTGGTTCAAAAAGTTTATTTAGCCTAAAGAACCCCCTTTAGTTTTTGAAAGTTATTTGCGTATCGAAATTAACGCATGTTAACTTTATTTTTGGGTTAATTTCTTGGTTTAGAGGTCTTATGTACAAATTTGGTTAAAATTATATCTGCTATAGCAAAAGTCCAACTTCGCGGCGGGTGACCATTCCAGGCCTTGATAAGGTGCAGGATGCAATTTGATTAACCAGGTTGTCAGAATCAATATCGCTGAAATATGGGTCTCAATCAGAACACTTCAAATTACACAAAAAAGATACAAGCTCGTCACCAAAAATAAAAATAAAATATTTTTGCTTTATCAAAAAGCTGCTGTTCTTGGCTATAAATTATAGCCTATAATAAAATAGTTGCTGACAATGAGTATCACTTTTCAGTTTATTTTATTTTTGATGGGTCGGAGAACAATGAGGACATCTTGTAGAATTTGGAGAGTAAATGCCTTATTTTTCACATTCAAACCTATTTAAAAAATTTACCCAGAACAAATCATTGAGCTTGAATAAAAAAGTAAAACTTCTCTACTTAATAGAAAAAACTAGATAAGCCCAATAAATGAGGGCCCGTCATTGACGGGGCCGTCATGTCAAATTACTTATTATTGTGTTAACTTTTTGTGGGATGGCACTGCATCATGGCAGTAAAATTCCAAAATAGTAGAAGGCAAAACGATCGAAAATTCCAATTATTTAAAAGTAAAGTAGAATTTTATTTTGTAAAAACGCTGATATCAGTATATTCTTGTTCTCAATGTAAAAAGAATAACTTAAAAAGTAACTTTGAAATTGGTCTTTTTCAAGAAAAATATTTGTTTTGTTGATTTTCTGAAAAACAATAATCGAATTTACTGTTTTCTTTTTAATTTCGCTGAAATTTACATCAATATCATATTTTCTGAAAAAAATATTTTACGTTTAGAAAAATTTAAAATATGGATTTTTTAGACTTTCACTATTTTTGCCTATCACTCCCGTTTTTTCGACTCGAATTATTTTTCTTTTCTTGCTTATCATCTGAAGAAGAAAAAATAAGAAACATGTTGTCGAAAATTTTCTTGTCAAATAGCGAATTAATATACAAAAAATAAATTATTACCCATTTTTGACTTTTGGAATTTTTTATGGAAAAAACCTGAATATGAGGGAATTGATGACGCTCTTTTTATGAGGTTAATGAACAACAGTAAGGGTAATTGGCATCAATTGTGGTCGAAATCTTGTCTGTTGCCCATTGTCAACCACTACTGTATATTTTATATCATACTGCTGAAAAATATAAACGCCAAGTATATATCCCTTTATCACCTGTTGGTTAGAATGCGTAGCCACTACTCCTTTTAACGTGTGATTTTAACGTTGTGGCTACGCATTCTTACCAAAAGGTGATAAAGGGATATAAGTTCATTAGGAATGGGGAATCCCCATAAAGGATAAATTTATCAATATCAAATATTTCTACGAGAAGTTGCCCTTTTAATTTAAAAATAATATATTTGCGTAGACCGACAAATAAACTGTTAAAATATCAGAGAAAAGCGATCGGAATTTTTGAAATCTTTGAAAGTACAGTAGTGGCTCAAAATGAAATCAGCATCATTGTAATCGCAAAATTTTCCGCTTTTAGCCAATTATTTTGTCTTTTTTTGAGGATAATTTTATGACCAATGTGAAACCTAACTTTTTCCCCGTTTAGAAAATTTCGAAACAGATTGACAATGAATTACATACATGTCGCTTTTTTACTCCTCTTTTCTGACACCTTTTCTTGCTGCCGTAGTCTTACACTGAATATCGTGAATTTTAAAAATAGTGAGTTTCTCGAAATTTTATCATTCACGAATTGCCAAAAATTACGTTTTATACCACAAATTCCAGAAAATTAAAATTATCATATTCAAAATTTTAGTCTTTCATCAAATATTTTGTTGCCTTGTAAATTTTGCCACTATTTTACTTGCAAAAGCACTCACCCCCTCAATCTCGCTATTCGATTACATTATTTCGATTATAACATAACGCGAATCATGTTGATAAGTGCTTTTTTTGAGACCCGTTGCTTAGATTATCAAGTGATTCAGTAGACTTCGAAACTACACTTCTTTTGGCCTTTGTCGGCGAAGCCATGTTCCAGGACGATTGATAAAGTTGCTTTCGTGCTAATTCGTTAATCTCCATCGTAAGATCCTCCTTGACCTCAACCAATTTTGTTCTGGCTTCTAATTGTTGCAATTTGTCGGTGACTGATTTTTCACGAAGGCCTACTGAGCCCTCTTCATGACGCAAATGGGCTTCGTGATGCTTGACTTGTTTTGCTTTCGATTTGAGTTTTGCTTTTTTTAGTGTTAAAATGTGAAATGATTTTGAAAAAATTAGACGTCTCGATTTTAAGCTGAGGGGATATGTTGGGATATAAATTTTGTAGTGTTCTCGGCCGGGTTAAAGCTGGATTTGAGTTCACGTGGAACTTATGCAGGAAAATAGTGTATCTTTTGCTTCTCATTTCAGAGACCAATCAGTTTTTAAATAAAACATGTTTTTGCAAAAGGTTTATATTTATTGTTTATCAACCGGAGAGGCCCTTTAAAATTAACGCATGATACGATTTTGCCAAAAAAAATAAAATCCGTCACAAAAATATGTGAGATTTGTTTTTCAAGCTTGTTAAAATAAAAAGTTTATGGATAATTTATTATATTTGTATACATTTGTTTTTTCAGGAACGTCTGATCTAGGCTGTTATCGGAATTTTTCAATACTTTAATTCTTAAAAATTGAAAATACAATTTTAAAAGAAACGCATTAACCTCCTTACACCCAGAAACGAGAACTTCGCCTCACACCCAAAAGCCTATTTAAATCATGATTTGTACGAGACGTACTCGGGTTCGATTCCCGGTCTCAGCTGACCTTTTCGGTCATTCTCTCGTCAGCAACATCTGTGAACTTGATAACTGCCAGAGAAAAAAGAGGTTCACTCACCCTGTATTTCTCGGAAAACCATACAGTTTTCACAATGACATATAAGTTAGAAATTAACAATAAACTCTAGCTATTTATAGCTTGTCTGAAATTTGAAATATGATATCTCGATTGCTTACAAAACAATTATTCATATCGCCGCGCGTCAAAATATATGCAGCAAAATGTGAAAAATATTGCTAATCATCTGATAACTCAAAATCAGTACCACCTTATGTTCTACACTTGATCGATTTGTCTTTGTCGGCTTTATTTGGGTTAAATTGCCGATCAATTTTTTGGGAAAAATAATTTTTTGAAAAAATATTTTTTCTTCATTATTTTGAGTTTCATGAAAATCACTTGTGAAAAAATTATTCTTCGTATAGAAACTGGAGAAAATATTAACCTATATCAAAAGAATTCTGAAATACTTATCTAAAAATTGGCTTCCTCAGAATTTTGATTTTATGTTTCGTTTTCACACAATTATTTTTTTAAGAAATTTTGGCGAAAATCCTTAAAAAAGTAGGAAAAAATATCCTTCGAACGGCTAATCGTATGAAATTTTCAACAATATTTTTTGAAATAAAATTGCAAACTCTATGACGCATTTGAATTGTAGGTCTGTGGACGATGTTATTTCTGCGCCGTTTTTTGCGCCCCGAAATTTTGTTTTGCCTTCAGATAGTCAAGAGTGGGATTAACCCGAAAAATGAGCTAACCGATAAAATTGTTCTGAAAATTAGGACTAGGAAAGTTTTTAGCGCGTGAAATTCTGTTTAGAATTATTCATGAAACATTAAATTATGGCAATTTATTTTGATAAATCAGTTTTGCGACCACCAGTCTCTTAAAACAATTTTTCGGAAAATTGTAATCAATCTTCGAAAAACATTATTTTCGTCAGAATATTTTTCGTCATAATTTTTTTATTTTTGTCAAAAATTTCACTGGTCAAGTCATCTATTTTGTATGGTTTGGAGCGGGACCAAAACTAATAAAGCAATTTTCCCCTCCTTCTCTTCTCTCTGATTGAACCAGACCGCAAGTTCAGCTAAAGCTATACAAAACAGAATGACTCAGCCAGTGTGAAAAAGAATCGTTTTTTGTCAATAATTTTTTTTTATCAGAATCGTAACTATTTTATTCACACCTTTTACCACATCGTTAATTAATACTCCAGCAGCAATGTTTTTACAAAAACAAATTTTGTCGAAAAACTTTAATTTTGTCGAAAAAATACAAAAAATATATTGATGAAAAATGTTCTGACAAAAAAATTGTATTCACCGAAATGGTCTTATTTAAGTGTATTACAATTTATCAGTTTTTCATTTTCATTCTAAATATGTTATCATTTGACTGAGTCATTTTTTCTTCAAAAAATATATTATTTTTAAACAGGCATGCAAATATATCATTTCTTATTTCATATGTCTATTTTTAACACCATTCCTTCTCGTTCAGCGATTTGTGGATTCAAAAGTTTTAATCTTTTTCCCTTTCCTTGAGTTTGGTCTTTTCGCTGCTTTTAATTCTTGCGTGTAAATCTTCCGCTAAAAGCACAAAGTTCAATTTTTTGATTTGATTAAGGGGTGAAATTAAGGGGTACCGTTGCGATTTTTTCGGCAACCATTCTTTGAACCATTTTTTGGATTCACTTAAATTTGGCGCGATGTTCATATTATTTTAAAAAACGAACAAATTAATTTTTTTTTCAAACATTTACAGAATCAGGAACTTAATTTCCCGAAAATTTTGAACCAATTTCTAAAATACCGCTTCTCTCTGATTTGGACAGTCTATGCCGACACCTTAAATTTGATAACAGTTCTTTTTTTGAGAAACTTTAGATTTGAAAAAAATCAATTGGGTTCACAGAATTTTAAGAATTTTATTTTCTATGCTTACCATAAATAATTTAAGGCGCCTCGCATTCTAAAGCCGGGGTTTTGCCGCTTATAATAGTATTGTTTTTCCAGTTTGTACAACACGCGTTGCCTATAACACACGATTTTCTTCAAATGACTATAGGAAAACTATTTTTATACTGACGGGTACACCCTAAGAAAAAGGCGGAAAGTTGTGGTAATTTATTTACCACGCCTTAAATCAGGCTGCTTAACTTGCCGCAAATGTTTACCGTTTCAGAATTTTGTAAATTTAAATGAACTTTCACCAATTGAATTATTACCGCAAAATCTTTAATTTTATCAAATTTACATAATCGAAAAATTGCCTCATCTTGCGTTGAAAATGAATCTTATAAATAAGAAAAAAACTAGCTCACTAAGTTGCAAATTTTGATTCATGGATTTTTTGGGTCTCTATTTTATATGTCGGTTTAAAATATTTTATCTACATATTGTTTATTAATATATTTTATAGTCATATAGCGTATATTTATATTAGTTTAATCATTTATTGTGAAATTCGAATTTGGTTTCAAAACATATTCTTTTCAATTTTTGATTTTATTCAGAATTTATTAAATATTTAATCAACAATTTTTTGTTCCTGATTTAGCACTTGAACCACAATATCTTTCATTAAACATATAATTAATTTTTCAAACTTACTTTCCCGACTAAGGATGGATAAATTTCAGAAAAGTGGAATTTTCCTAACTTTTGAAAATAACCATAAAATTGCGCTAGAGAGCATCATTAAAATAATTTTACAGCTTTGTTCACATTTTTGCTTGCGATCTTGTTTTTATCTTGAAAACTGATTGACACTGTTCATTGTCAATGTTGTATTTTTAATTTCGCTTAAAAACCCTTACGGCTGTTCGTTAATGATTAGCGGAGTGTTAAGCTACCGCCAAAAACCTACAAAAACCTGTAAGATCGCAAGCAAAAAAGTGACATGCATGTTTGATTATAAACTATTTCAATTTAAATGCTGATTTTCCTCTAACATTAATATTTGGTCAAACATGTAATAAGCAAAGAAAATTTTTAGATTCAAATTCAAAATCTTTAATAAAATTGCGGAAAAAAAACTCATTCTTGCTCAAATTAAATTAACCAACCTTATGTATCATATTTTGAGAGACTCTGCCTTTCCGATAAAAGAAAAGTCTGATTAAACTATCATTTAAAAATTAAAGAAGTAATAAGACTTTAAGCAATTGATAAGGAAGTCTATCCCAAATAATAATCACTTTCTAATTAATAATGAGTTATGAGGTTTGCAATTCTGGAAATTATAATATTATCTGCTATTATATCATTTTCTCAACCTTAGTACCTGTCAGTCGTAAAAATGACGTTCACATCGGTAATATTTCGGCTTTTCGAAACGACTTATCTGATCAAGTTATTGTAGCAAAAAATGACCACACATGTGATTGGAACAAAGATATAGGATTACAAATGTGGAGAAAGACTCCCACCACATAAGGGTATTTCTTAGGTCGGTTTTGAATGGTCGACAATGTCGACTGGACACGCCATGGCGTGCCAGATATCCCTCTTCACACTTTGTCCAAGATTTGGGCCCTGTGAAGTAAACTCAGTGTGTTTTCTACAGTAGTAGGGCTCTGTTATAGTAGAACC
>SCLH01001276.1:59529-79131 GCA_004367855.1 Oikopleura vanhoeffeni | reverse complement strand
AAGGGTCAAACTTAAAAATTACTACTAGTATTTTTGCTGAACGATCGTAAAAATATTTTTTTTCGGTGAAGAAATTCAAAAGGCTTTTTTGGTTAATGAAGGGCCAAACCTGAAAATGGCTTTTTGACCAACCGAACGTAAACATGGCTAAATAAACTCCAAAATTACTATTTTAGTTGATGAATAGCTCCAAAATTTGAGTCTCTACTTTTCTTATTGCAAAAGCCCGTAATTTTGAAATAGGGCAAAATAATACCAAACGGTATATTTGGCTTGCCCGTAAAAAATCTCATTTAAAAAAAATCTAAAAAAATAATTAAAATCCCGATCCCAATCTTTATAGATAGAAATTTAAACTATCACAATTGCTCCATCAGCTGACTTTATCATTCTAGAGTTTGTGATTCATATTTTCATCATCAATATGCGCTGTACAGTTCTTAACCTCTGAGAAGATTTTGAAAAATACTTTAAGAAAATACAATAGGATCTCCTTTCAATTAACTCTAGTTAAATTACAAAATCAAATTTCCAAAATAAAAAAGATTTGGACAAGATTTTTTTTTCGAACAAACGATTATCAGCAATTTTTGATAAGGAAATTGTATGATTGAGAATTTAGTATGTTTATACTCAGAGTACTTAAGTGATCGCATCATATGTAGGGTTCGGACCTGGAAAATTCGCACTTTAGACAAATGAGTTTAACTCAAAACATAACCAATGTTTAGAGGTTGAATGTAAGAACTAAAAAAATTATTGAAAAAATAAATTCTCTTAAGAGGTCCTCCTTAAGGAAGAATTTTGCAGGGAATGTTTAGTTTGAAATTATAAAACCCAGATTTGAATTTCATACTAATGGAAAAAAATAAGCACTAGATAAATAAATGAAAAAAATTTCTTTCTATAATATATTTCGGTTTCAAAAACAAAATCAGTCATGCTTTTGGAAATTTTTACAACCAAAATTTTTCCCACTGATTTACCTAAGAGTGTTTTTTCATATTTTTATCGGGTTTACTTTGGCCCCTGTCTTGGTCCTTTTGTTTTCCTCATCCAAATCCTAATAATATAAGATTAAAATTACTGGTACGTTGGTATAAACGTATACCAAATAATACAATTTACGTATCAAAATAGCTGGTAATCGTTATATTTGTATATATTGAGTAAAAGCGAGCCGACGATTTCCATTATAATGAGCCCAATTATTTTATGGAGAAAAAAATAGCATATATCAATGACGCAGTTTTTTTACTGTGAATAAAAGATATAAAACATGGAAAATAAAAGGATCTTAAAAATTGATATAGTTTTTTATCATATAAATGAACTCTCAAAAGCCTTTGCCGTGAACACACTGTAGAGTGTTCCAGAATGTGCTTGGTTTTGGCGATAAACATGACCCACGCATTCATAATTTTTAGAAAAACGATTTTTCAAAAGTTTTTTTAAAGGGTGCCACCCTTCTCATGATGATTACGGGAAACCCATATATGATATCGAGAAACGGTTTCTTGGATTCAGCTTCCAACTAAAAAATCTCAATGGATAATTTTTTTTTATCGGACTACCGGTAAACGGATATCTATCATATAGGCATTTTCAGTTTAAAATTTAAGAAAAAAAATCAAAACTTCTTGAAAACTTATTATTCGAAAAAATTTAAATTTCATGCTAAACCTAGGCGATTTCACAAACGGTTTCTCACTTTTGAGCAGTAGCTGACAATTTAAATAAAAAATTGTACTGAAAATAATATATGTTTGCAGGGGCTACAATTTGAACATAATAAAAAAATATTTAGCAAAACTTTTTTGCCGGTCCTACCTAATCTTAGAGAGTGTCGTTACAGACAAAAGCCCCAGTATCGTTTAAAACTTGTATTATCATTTAAAACTGGTATTAACGTTAATTAGTTCAAAACGCATTAAAACGCAATAGAACGGTATTATAGCCATTGCTGTAATGAATTTAAAAGCCCAATTATTGATGTATCATTTTATAGTTAAGATGATATTCATAATGTCGCACCGTTTTTTACACCCCCATAAAGTAAAACGATTTTTTTATATAACATTTTTAAATAGGGTGATGATTCTGTTAAAGAGGCCATTAGCTCACTGGGCGAATTTTAATTGCTTTTATTACAGAAAAGTGTATTTAAACGGACAAGTTTGTAGAATGGGTTTGGGTCAAAAAGTCCCGTTAGCGTGCGTTTAATCGGGCAGTTTGACCATTCAAATTATCCGTTAAAACATAAAGAACACTTTGCATCCCAAAACTGCCCCTTTTAATGCACGCTAACATGACTTTTTGACCCAAACCCATTATACAAACCTGTCCGTTTAAATACACTCTACTGTATTATTTGTAAAATAGTAAAAACTACATTTTTAACAAGCTTTCGAATTTATTTATTCACTCCAGGTAATGTGTTAAAAGTAAAAACTTTTTGAAACAGAATTTTCGCGAGTGTTTCGTCATCTTTAATTTAGCAGTCGTAGGCCTCGAAATTGCTAAATTAAAAGCCTACGATTCTAGTGCATCTTTGCTAGTTACTTTGATTATACAAGTACAGAGTAAATTTAGTTTGTAAAATTTCAGTTGTTTGTTAATAGTAGGTTGAAGTTGTGTTATACAGATACCTTCATATGCAGTTCTCTCATAGTAATATTTAGGTTTGACTTTAAACATGTGAAATGACTAAATAAAAAATCCCTACGTTTGGTATCGATCGGATCGATACCATGATTATAAATAAGTGCTTATTGATATGTTGAACAAGAAATTATGTGTAGTTGTATATCATATACAGTACATAACATATACATTATATGTGATTGTTTTCTATTCCCATGTTGCAAGACTCTACTTTTTAAAATTTTAAAAGTTTGACCTACATAAGTAACTTCTATACATTCGCAAGTGAATAAATAAACACTATTCGTACTACTGTATTAGTTTACTGTACAGCGTGAGTTTTTTCAATTTCTCCTCTTTTTTACCCAGACGGGTAGACGGCCAAAATTGCCTATACTTTGCTTAAGATTTTGGCTGTCTAGCCGTCTGGGTAAAAAAGAGGAGAAATCGAAAAGACTCACGCTGTAGACGGATTTTTTTAGATCTTGTTTTAGGAGGGAAACTTTTCTACATGCGATTCCATCACGTAATTGTTTTTTCGCAGCAACAGATTTGTCTGTGGCACCAAAAAAAATGACAAAATTTGTCTTATTTTTTCTTTGCGGGTTAACTGGTAACTGGAAATCTATTACACAAGCATTTAAGCATAAGCTTTAAAAAGGGACCTTGTATTTTCTTCCAAAAATTCATAAAAAACATAGACGGCTTTTCACTTCAGAGATAGTTTGGACAAGCCTTCATTGTGGTACCGATTTTAGACGAACCACCTATTAAAAGTAAAAAATTATTTTTGTATGCAATCAGGGAGGGTTTGGAGCAAAACTTGGCGGGGGTCTGGTCTCAATTTGAGAAACCGGTATACCGGGAAAAAACCGGTTAAAAACTCAAATACCGGTTTCTGGAGATTTATAAACATTTGGTAATTGATTTCGGTACCATTGACCTTATAATTTTTTGCAGAATCGTTCTGGGGTCCGTAATAAGTCGTTCTGGGGTTAAAGTAGTATATGCAGGCGTAATATACAGGATGTCCCATTTTTTAGGGCGTCGTTCTATTACGACGCTATCGATACTTTCACCAAGCGAGCGCTGTGATTAGCCAATGATGAGGCACAAATAATTGCTTATTTTTAAGAAGACATTTCCATTGGCTGGAGTATCCATAGCATCTCAAAAAATGAGACATCATGTAAGGATAAACAAACATATTCGAACCGACCGAAAACATTACAGTAGAGTGTATTTAAAGGGACAGGTTTTTAGATTGGATTTGGGTTAAGAAGTCCTGCAAGCGTGCGTTTAAACGGGCATTTGGACCATTCAAAATATCCGTTAAACCGTGACGGACAGTTTGCATCACAAAACTGCATCTTTAAATACGCGCTAGCCGGACTTTTTGACCCAAATCCAATCTAAAAACCTGTCCGTTTAAATACACTCTACTGTACATTAAAAAAAAACATGACAAAGATTTTCGAAGGGAAAATTTTGTAATACTTTTGTTTAATCAAAAGTCTATAAACGCATCTGGATGCCTCTCCGTAAAAAAATACTTATTTTTCAGATGAACTTTATTAAATCACCGTATATCAGTAGCAGTGATAATAACCCCCATTTCTCTTTTAGATAGATTCATATTATTTCATAGGAGTATTACTCGAATTTAAAATTATTTTTTGACTGAAAATTTTTGACTAAAAAAGCGACCTGAGCAGCAGCTTCATGAAAATCAGAGAATTTCATAATTGAGTCGCTCTGAAAGCAAACAGCTCAGAAATTTTACTGAATTTTTTAAGACCAATTAGATTTTGTATGAAATTTTACAAATCGACAAAATGAGGCCGAAAAAGGCCATTTTTTTTTCATGAATTAATATACAATTAATATATATGTNATGTAATATATCATATATGCAAAAAATATGACTAATATATATCAAATATATTAAATATGTTCTTTACATATAAATTATATAATATAATATCTAAAATTGATATCCAAATTAAATAATCGGCATTGTTCCGGCCTCATTTAAGCATTTTGTCGATATGTAAAATTTAATAATTGGTCCTAATTTTTGGTTCATATGATATATATGTATATAATTAACTAATGAACCGGTGAGGTACCATATGGACGGCCGGGGCCATTAGCTTGGCTGCGGCGGTTATATATCTACATATAAATTATATACAAAATATATATTCAGATGGAATTGTGCATCCGCCTTAAAACATATAGAAAGCCGACAACATAAGGAAAAGATGGGGAATTGACGCACAAAAATTAAGGAAATTCATCAAAATGGGGAGAAACATGGACTAATTAAATATTAACGAGGTAATTGGAATAGACAAACATTTTATTTCTTAAAATACATGAAATTTTTTAATAAAGAACTTTGATGTAGTCATCATAATATGAGTCATATTATATGACTCATATTATAAATGAGAACCTACTAAATAAATGCCGTTATATACGTTTCGATTATGCCTTAATAGGGTCGTAAGAATTAATAATAAAAATTTTTGACGAAAGCGTGATTAAGGAAGTAGGCCTTAAACAAAATGATCTTGGGGACAAAAATTGAAATATTAATACACCCTACATTATTATGGTTTTCAAAATAAAAACAAATCTTTGAAAATTGGCCGCTACACATGTTCTCATAGACGATCGCGGTTTTTCAGAAAAACATGAGCCAACTTCCGGCGGTTTGTCTTAATAGACAAAAACTACAGTGGGTAATTTAATACGTTTTGATTATGCTTATATTTAAAGTCATAAGAATTTACAATAAAGTCCTGAGAAAACCGTAATATGGATGGCTGCTTTTCTTCCTGTATTTTATTATAAAAATGCGTCAAACCGATTTTAATCGTAAATCTTAAGCTTGATTTTAGTGGTATTTTCGATCTCATCACTTGTCATTTGTGTTCAAAATTGGTTCGAACCGTGAATTTCCAGTGAACCGGTTGACCGAGAAATACACAAAAAATTTCCGTCTCACAAATTTACTTGGGAACATGATAGAAAACCGTTTGTCGATATTTCTTATGGCGTCCTAGTAATTATACTGACAAGGATGGGTATAAAAAACGGTTCCATAAAAAAACCAACCTGACGATCTACAATTGTAACAGTTACAATTATCGATCGTGGGGCACCAAGAACTTTTTTTTAATTTTTCATGGCGTCTTATTAGAGCTTTTTTGCAAGGAATATATTTAGGGATATATCTAGGGAGAATTCCTGCGAATTTTGGTCAAAATCGGTATCACGGGATCATATAAAAGAACATCGCACAAGGCGTAAGAAATAGGGCCCGAAAAGTTGTATGATTTTTTTTTCAAAGTCACAATTTTTTCTTCTTGAGGTCGATTTTATATACAGCTTAAAAATTATCACGATACTATCAATATTTATACCTAGATATATCGTACAGATTTTCTCGAAAATCGACCTTATTTTTCTCAATTAAAATAAACGAATATCGCTTTTTGGGTATAAATTTGGTTCGGAAAGTATTCAAAAATGTTACCAAAAAATGTCCGAATCGATTCACAAACTCGTATTTTTGATAAAATATAGTTTTTTGTTAATTTTGAGCAACCCTATAAGTTCTCGAAACTTATATATTAGGAACAGTATTTGGAAACTGCATCTTAGAAGCTAAAAAATAGTAGAGTCAAATTTTTTTTATCAAGGTGAAACAGAAAACACAAAAAAAAATTTTTTGTGGATTACTCACAATGGGCCCAAAAGTTAAAACTACTGTGATATTTTCAGCGAGGTATTGAGAAACCACATATTTTATACAGTATGTGTTTTTTTTTACTTGCGAAATGAAAATTGTCATTTCGGTAATTACGAANAAAAATGGTAACTAGGTGGATTATATTTTCAAACCCTTGACATCGGCTATAGCTTGGCTTTCAAAATAAAATCCACCTAGTTATCATTTTTAATTGGCCGTAATTACCTTAATGACAATTTTCATTTTGCAAGTAAAAAAACACATACTGTATTGTGTCATGTATATTATACTAGTATATTAATTATATATTTATTTAATAAGCTCTCATGACCGTTTGTATTAATCATTCTTATACTGTTTGAATCGAACATTGAAGTCATTTCGTCTGGTGTTGCAGTTGTCGCAAAGTCCAAATCATGCGGCAGAATATTGAGAAGAAGGTCCCGAGGAGCACCACCAGCTATTCGTAATTCGAAATTATTTGACTCGAAAAGATCTCTGGAAATGATTTAAATTTTTTTATAGGGTGAAAATTTAATGAGCTTACAAATATACTTTACAGAAATTTCATAAAAAAAGGAAATCACTTGGTATTTTATAATTTAAAAAAAACTTAAAATATCATTCTTAAAAATTTAAAAAAAATAATTTACTCCGACTTTAGGAAAAAACAATAACTGGTGAAATTCAGACTGTTTTTCGTTTCCAATGTGTTCAAGATTTGAAAAAAATGCGGTATATCATATACCGTATATGTCAGAAAAAATAGAACATGTTTTTTTAATACAGTCCGTTATACGGTATAACTTATACCTTAATAGGTCAGTTGTTTCAAAGACATTCTAGGTGGTCAAGCATTGCTTTTTCACATGACAGGGGCTTTTCTGACCTTAATTTTTTGGTTATATTGTTCAAAAATGTAAATAAAAAAGTTCAAAATATTAATACACGCTACATTATTATGGTTTTGAAAATTGAAATATTCTTTGAAAAATTGCCCGTTTGGTTTTTATAGACAAACACGACATTATTGCAAAACTTTAATGTGCCAAAGAAAATAAAAGCAAATGTGCCTGCTAGAATTGAATCACTTTACTTAGTTGGGTGACTCCTGGAACCAAAAGTTGTTTAAAATTTTCGTCATTTTTCAGCGACATTTTTTTGACAAAATAAGTTCGATGATTATTACTTAAAATACAATTTCTAAATCTTAATATCATTCAACGCTCATCTAAAATAATAAATCAAATTTTGTTCAAGTTAATTTTAAATACTTTTTAGTACACTGGGTGCACCCTTATCCGTACGCCTCAGCTAGGCCAAAAATTCGTACGGTAAGGGTACATCGTACGGATAAGGGTACTTTTTCGGGGTCGAGTGAAAAAAAGAGCAAAAAAAGATTTTTTTAATATTTTCGTGAATATATAGGCTTTATGTTTGAATAACGAAATTCTAGTATGGGAATTTTGATTTCTTAACTTTCGTTTAAAAATAATCAGATAAAATGTCAGAGAATTGAAAAGGCCGACATACCTTAAAGCTGAAAATAATCACTTACAGCGAGAGAACCCAGAATGCTCGCTGTCTGAATTATCAAAGTATAGTCAATTACGGGGGCTCCTGGTGATTTTTCACGAGTTTTCAAGCCAATTTATTACTTTATTCGGCTTTTAAAAAAACTCATTCCGATAAAATTGTTGGATAGCTCAACTGAGCACAAATATCTTGTAAATTATAAAATTAGTTCATCGACCAATTCTATTTTATCTTTTTCTGAAATTACTGAAATTGTTTAAATTACTAGTTTTCCTTAAAAAAAATTGGTAACAATCGTCGGATTCGGACCAATTTTTAAAATTAAATTATTCACCAGATATTTGTGCTCTTGTTTAGCTATCTAAGAATTCAATCGGATTAGTCGTAAGCAAAAGCTGAATAAAATAAAATTTTTGGCTAAAAAATATAGTAAAAAAATGACCAGGAGCCCCCGTAATCGATATGGCGGGAGATATGGTCGTTTGTTTGCGAAGTCTACCATCAGGATTATTTTGAAAAATTATTAAAATTTACACAGAAAAATCTGTTCCATTCAAGATTTGAACGTGACCAGCGACATGACAAGTTGTATTATAATTTGACTATTGTCCCTGAAAAATCCGTCGACTGCCTGCTGCTTTAAATTCAGGAAAAAATAATTGATGAAAAGATTATCAGCCGGAGATTTGCATCGGTTATGCAACAAGATAAAAACAACTGAAAATTAACTGATTTATTCAAAAAAACATAGAAATTTATTTTTTGTATTGTAAGTCTATATATTCACCAAAATAGTTCTAAAACCGTGGCAAGTTAGCTATGTTCATTTATTTTTGAAAAAAAATATAGAAAATTTTAGAAAATCTGGAAAATTGTTCTCTAATTTTTACCGTACGGATAAGGCGTACGGATAAGGGTGTTTCGTCAACTTTTCAAAAAATCGTACGGATAGGGTACTGTACGGATAAGGGTGCGTACGGATAAGGGTGCGTACGGATAAGGTGCACCAGTGTAATATTTTTAATAATAATAATTATAATTCAGTTTCAATAAAATCAGTTTAAATATAATTACGCACCAACGTAGGAAACGGTAGCATAAAATCATGTTTGAAATCCCTATTTCGCTTCTAAAGTTGAAAGGCCATTTAAATAAACAAAAAATACTTTATGAAGCAAAATAATGGTGTTAGTGAATTAGTGGCTATATTATAGCTTATATGCAGTATACATGTAAAAATATTGTTCGAGACCAACAAGAGAAATTTCTCTGGATCAAAACCTATAATTGGCATTAGAATTACTTTCAATCCAGAGGAAATTGGAGCTTTTGGTCTCGAACAATTTTTTTACATACTGTAGTATCGATAGCTCAAGTTTGAAAACAGTAATCTAAAATTTTTGGTTTGATAATCAAGCATCAGAAAAAATGGTTTTTTCTAGTTATTATCAAACATTTTGGACTGGTAGCGAAATAGAAAAAATTTCGAATCGAATTGTTACTCTCTAGCGCCATTGTTGGTCTAAAAGAACTCCTATTTTATGAACAGTACAGTGGATGTGAAAATATAGAGCAAAAATAAATTAAAGTCATTTTGTGTGTTCGATTTTGTTATCAAGAAAAGCAAATACAATCTCAGTTCTGAAACGGAGCACCATGGTGCTGAAAACTATAGAATTACTTCAGTTTGATTTGAATTGCATTTTTTTTTGATGAAAGTTGGACTTGAAATTTTAGGTAGTAGTCTTATTCTCTATGGAAGAAATATAAACGATTCACGTTTGTTTTATTTCGCTAAAAACTTTCACAGATTTCGCAGTTTTTTAGAATTTCAAGTTGGGGCAATCTTGAAATTATATTTCTGCCGGGCATAAAATTAAAATTTTTATCAACTACAAAGTATTTATTCATTTTAAACAACTGTTAACACTGATCGTTTTGTCAAAAAATTTTCCTCATTACAGTTATAACGCCCCGTTTTGTCCTCTGAGAGGCACCTACTTCTCGAAAATGGCCAAAAATCGCCGAATGTCTGTCGTTTTGTCCTCTTAGACACACAGGACAGTAATTTGTTAAGAAAAAATAAAAATGTGAACGTTTTTGAAATCGTAGAGAAAAGTCGAATTTTGGGTACAGTAGAGTGCCTTTAACCCGACAGTTTGAAAAGCAAACCTGTCCATTTAAACGCACATGGCAGAAAATTTCCCTGCTGGGATGTCAGTTAAAACGCACGCTGGCAGGAATTTTAACCTCGAACCGATCCTACCAATATGCCTGTTTAAACGCACTCTACTGTAATAAATAGGATTATGGTAACATATGATAGGTAAAAAGAGCTTCAGAAAACGAGATTTTTTATTTTAGCATAAAGAAATTTATTTAGTTCGGAGTATAGGATAAAAATATACAGTGACCTGAATTTAATTCGACACCTTAAAAACAAATGGTTTTTTCAGTTTTTGAAATGGCGCCCGTTGAATGCACCTGGCGAAAAATTGATTCCTATTTTATTATTGATATGCCCTGAAGAAAGGGTCAAAATCCTGGGTCTTGAAACAAATACTACAATAGGAGCCGTGGAAACCATATCTTGTGTGGGCGTTAACCTACGGAGGGCTGTACTATTGAATATACTGTTAAATGACGAATCACTTGTGCCCGCGTTATAATTCCCCTGCTTAGTATAGTATTTCCCTTGCTTAGTATAGTGTTCTCGGAAAATTTAATTGCGTCATTTTATTTAGACCTTTTGAATCTACCCTACTAAACTTTTATAGTCATTATGCTGTAGAATGACTACAGGGGGGGCCGATATCGCCTGCCAAATATCGCCGAATTTGCCGAAAAAAAAACTACGCAATTTCACGATTTTTAGCTAAAATACTTTCAGCGCCAATATCGCCGAATTTTCTCAAGATTTATATCTCAAGTTACTTTTTGAGCGTCATTTTCATGATTGAATTTTCCAAATCTAGTCTGTTCAACTTTCAATTGATTGCTTTTGGTAGAGTATTTAATTCTACGAATTTCGGTGATTTACTTCATACGAATCTATTGTGAAACTCCTTATAAAATTCACAAATTGTTCGACATATGACGTCATTTCGAACGCCTACGCTTTTTTATTTTATGAACAAAATTTTTCATTTTTTTCCCATATCGCCGAATGTGTCAATATAGCCGGAATTTTTTGGCAAAAAACTTTCGGCGATATTAGCCCCCTTGTATAATAGTTTAGTATGGTACTGTCAGTGGGTTGGGGGTACCGTAGATCCGCCGATTACGGACAATTTTTTAGGGCCGTTGTCCGTAATCGGCCGTTGTACAAAATCGGCCGTGGTACAAGGCCGTTGTACATAATCGACCGTTGTCCGTTATCGGCCGTTGTCCATAATCGGTCGTTGCAAGCTACCCCCAGTGGGTTTCGGTTAATATTTTACAATGTTTAGATTAAATTGCGACCTAATGTGATAAAATTTAATTAGGCCAGATAAATTAATATCAATAATTTAATATTTAACAGAATGATTTTATTTGTTGATAGTGCCATATTTATATAGAATTTAAATGTACAGGATGACGTTTTTAGCAATATGATTCGATTAGGGGTCATATTACTAAAAATTCAGATTTAATGCTTGTTATAAGTTGTGATCAATATCCGTGGGTTATGTGTAGTTATGGAAGAAAATGAATGAAAAATAGAAAGTAGTAAAGGCTATTCTCTATAGAAAGTGATGAATAGCAGACTTGAAGCATATCAAAATAAAAAAGATGGATTTTTTAGAAATTTTTTTCTTTTGGTAGAAAAATCTCGACTATTCAAATTCTAAATTGAATTCAATTTCCAACAAAAGAAAATTGGAAAATTTTCTGCAGTTTATTAAACAGTTTTTCCAAAGTCAGATATTTTTAACCATGCCAAAATATTGTAGATCGGAAAATATTGGAAGACATACGTTTTCCATAGTATGAAAATGTACTTAACAATTCGAGGTGAAAATTAAAAAAAAACAAGGTTCATAAGTTGATATCGAAGGATTTTATGCGCAAAATCAGAAATATGACGAAAATTTGATTAAAATTTTTAACCGTAAAATACAAAAAATATGTTTTTGTGGCAGTTTTGATCTTACTGAGATAGCTGGGAACTGGCACACATGCTCTTTTCAAAAATGTGTGTTAACCTACAAAATAATGTGTTTTTCGATTCCCTGATTTTTTTATGAAATTTTTAGTTTATACAATATTTATTTGATTATTATTTTTTTCAGTTATTAAATAATTAATATTTATGCCATCTAAATACTAAAATTCCTGGGTCGCTATCTATAATTAATTAGAAAGAGCAATTATTTCCATCGTTTTCTCGGTAACTTAAATTATATTTCAGAGTGCGAATCCCGGGTAAAACTTTATTCACAGTAAGTTTCCCGTTTATTTTTAACGGAATCTCGTACCCTGCAAGTAATATAAAGCGTATTCACAAAAGGGATTATCCGCATAAAAAATGTGTGCGAAAATACGCTTCAATTTAATTGTATATACTTTGCGTTAAAAACTTATTATATCTTATCTAATTTTGACTGTTCCACCACAGACGAACCGTATGAGATATCACAAATTGTTTTTTTGCATTCAACTGGAAACTAAAAAATTCATTTTTTTTTTCAAAATTTTTCGAGATTTTTTTCAAAATTTTCCTGAGCTTTTTTAAATTTCAGTTAAATGCAAAACCATTATGTGATATTTCATACGGTTCGACTGTGGTGGCTCAGTCAAATCTGTCGCACTTAAAAAAAAATTACCTTAGGTAGTTTTTTAGGTGCGAAAGATTTGACTGTGTCACCACAGACGAACCGTATGAGATATCACAAAACGTTTTTTTGCATTCAACTGGAAACTAAAAAAGCTCGAGCCAAATTTTTTGGATTTTTTTAGCTTCACCGGTAATTCTCGGTTTGAATCGGTTATTTGCGATTTCCCCTAAATAATACAGTTTATTATTACACACAAGTACCTGCAAAACATGTTATATCGTTCAAATTTCATTACTCTTAGAATGTCTTTTAGTTTCATTTCATACCCATAATGAGTCATTTCCGGTCATTTGAAAATCTCGAAAAAATTTTGAAAATTAAAAAAATTTGGCCTGAGCTTTTTTAGTTTCCAGTTGAATGCAAGAAACCGTTTTCTGATATCTCATACGGTTCGTCTGTGGTGAATCAGTAAAATCTTTCGCACCTAAAAAAAACTACCTTGCTATTTTCGTGATTCCTCTCACAATTTGCTAACGAATTTTTCAAAACACTGAATAAATCTACAATTAATAAAATGGTTTTGTGGCAAGTCTATTGGTTAATAATATTAGGCACCGAATGGCAATTTTTTTTTCAATCGTCTTCATCTTTTTCAATAATATTGAGATAGCTGGGAACTGCATGGGATTCAGCGTAGGCGTCATCATGATCGGTCAGAAGATCGTCGAGGGTATCATTGTCAATTTCGCGCATTTCTTTATTAGTGAAAATCAACGGTAATAGATAAATTCGGCATGGGACGCATAAGACTAGGAAAAAGGGAAAGCCAATCGCGGCCGCTGTGCTTTTTACTGTCCATAATATGGCAATGCATAGTATTTGAAGAAAAGTGAAAAGATGGACGCGCAAGGGACGCACTTTTCGGACATATCGATAATCTGGGTGATGTTTGGAGGGCATAAATAACCTGAAATATTTTTTTATGCTCAAAATTTTTTTTTATACGGCCAAATTATTATGGTTTTTGAAATCCTTTTTAAGTCAAACAAAAGTTGAAAAATGACCTCAAGAAAACTTTGAAAATCGAAAATAAGGCGTAGGTTTTCGCTCAGTCGTATTTTTAAAACTAGCTATTGTTGGCTATTTTTATCTTCTCGTATATAATTTTTTTTTTGATTTTTTCGAAAAATTATTTCTGAATTAAATTTATTTTAAACTTACAGTATAATTCTGTCGAATAACTGAAGTCCATTTAATGAACATACTCCCATATACAAGAAAATTCCAAATAACACGGCTACTGGTACTTGTTGAAGCACACTACCAAGCAACACAGACATTCCCAACAAAATCGCACTGACGCTAAAATAGATAAAGTTTACTTTTGGGTTTTTTAATATAACAAAAAATTTCAATTTAAAAAATCTGAAGGCATAATTCAAAAAAAATATGGATTTTGAACAATAGTATGATCAAAAATGATTCATAAATCTCCAAAATTCGCAAAAATAAAATATGCATACTTCTCAATTTTGATAGCCTAAATTGTTTTCTCACTCAATATTTTTTTTGAGATTGTAAAAAAATAACCTTGAAAGTACGAAAGCGAAACTTTGCTGATATTTGGAAATAGAATATTTACAAATAAATTTATTTAAATAAAATATTATGGCTTTTTTAATGTTAAAAATTTTATGGGGATGACTTATTTCGGCCTGCAGAAATAAATGGCAAATTCAAAATGTATCAATCTTTTATGAATTTTTATAAAAAATATTTATATTTTTCTGAGAAAAGAAAATTTACGCAAATTTTTTCTTGGAGTAAGAAAAATTAAGGTACCAAAAATTAAATATTAAAACAAAAAGTTATAAAAAATGAACAAAAAAGGTTTTGAAATAATTAGATTTGACTTACAATCCAGTGAGCCTCTGTTCATGGGCTCCAATAATTTTTGGTTTTTCTCCCGGAGCATAATTTGTACTTTGAATCGTGGTCGCATTCAAATGCGTCAAAGTCCTTACAGACGCGGCACAAATCCAAGGACATCCAAATAAGGATAAAAACCCATTCATCAAACCAATAACGAGCATATTCAAATGATAACTAACCCCCTTTTTCAATTTTCTATCCGGTCCCGAAATAATCATTTCGGCCACTTGCGACTCGATAAAAAGCAAAATAAAACACAAAATTGCAAATGGCAAAGCTGCAGCAATAGCCCAAGGCTCGAGTGGGTGATCCGCCGTTCCCATTGGGTGAATAAACCACCCGCGTCGAGCCCTATCCGTCGGGTAGACACCGCCAAGAGCGATTGCGTCGGGAACATTTAGTTTTTGAATTACTACGGCTTGAAAAGCAAAGGAGACGCCCACCATTACAACAATTGCAATAGGAACTCCGAAATCTCCAATGGTCCGTCGGAACTTAGAGGAGAGAAATTTGGAAGCCCTGAACAAAAAACTTTAAGCTCTTTCCTTTGGTTATCGAACATATTCTTGAAATGACGGGATTATATTTAAATTCCTCAAAATAAAAATGGTGTCATATTACAAAAGAGAAAAATGGTTTAAGATGTTCAACAAGGAGTATTTTTTTTTTGCTTTTTATTCAATTTTTGAATCAAAAATAATATTAAAACTATTTATTTTTAAATTAGCAAAACTTTTTTAGTTAAATTTAACTATTTGCCGTTTTTTCGACCTCAATGAAATCGAAAATGACAATTAAAATAATTCAGCGCCAACTAGTGGTTCAAAGTTCAAAATTTCCGTAATAATGGTTAAAATTACTACAGCATATGCGATATCAGGATTAAGGGCCCTCGACCGACAGATCGTGACTATTCGAAAGATGCAAACGTCACGAGATCCTTGCATCAATCGAAACCATGAATTGTAGAATAAACCAATGAAATCGACTAAAATTTGTGTGGCCGGCCAATCATACTCATTTTGAATAATTCAAATAGTCACGATTTGTCGGCCGAGGGCCCTTAATCTTTATATGTGCAAACTATAGACTATACGGTAAAGTTGGAACATTTATGCTTCAATTCACCTCATAGCTGACGACATAGCATATATGTTCAAACTTAAAAGACAACATCAAAAATTACTACCTATACCTAGGGATATTTCGTGAAAATTTTATGGTATAAGAAATAATTTTATTTAGGCATTCTTTTATCTTGATAATTTGAATATATATGCGATATCGTCAGGTGTGAGGTAAATTCAAGCATATTATATACAATTATTTTGTATCCGGTATTTAGTGTATACCATTATTTCGTATAGGATAAAGAAAATAATTATATTTACGTTTTCTTTAATCTGGATAATATATGCTGCATATATGATCTAGATAAAAGAGAACAAAATATAATTATTTTCTTTACCGTTTAGTAATTGCTTTTACGTATTATCTTATCTTGATAGTTTGAACATATATGCTATATCGTCAGATGTGAGGTAGCTATTTTTGAAGGAACAGAGCCTTGTCAGTATAATTACTCGAAGGCCTTAAGGGGATTGTGGGTGCTTCCAGCAATTTGCTGGGGAAAAATAAGGCCTTTTTAAAACTCAAATATCTTTTGTGAGAATTGAGTGAACGTTTATTTTTCCAATTGTATATTGTAGTCCGTAACCTTGAGAAGTCAAAAATTGATTCATTTTTAGAAAATATTATCACATCAACCTTTAAATACATAAAACCTAATTGCTGGTATTTCTTTCCATTGAAGTATACCGTCATATCCACGTTTCCAAAAATCACATAATGCCGATATTATTGATCAGAAAAAAATTCTCTACAATTTAAACCAAGCATATTTTATAAATTCATCTTAATTCGCCGAAAATTATTTTTGAAAATTCCTTGCTATAGTTAAATANAAGAAATATTGACAAACAGTTTTTTGGATCATGTACCAAAGTGAATTTGTGACATGGAAAACTTTCTATTTTTTCCAAGTCAACTGATTCACCAGTAATAGACCTTTGAATTGACCGGTTTTACTGAGGCAATGCACGGGAAATTTCAAAAAATATTTTTTTTTCATAAATAGAACGGTTGTTGCTTTTTTGATTGTTTTAGTTGATTCTATTATTGTTTTAGTATAGATATATAACAAGCTTTGGAAAGTGGGTTAGTTTGAGTAGAAGATTGTATGAAAAGCATTGCGAAGGAGGCCACGACTGACCCACGAAACTCATTGTCTAAATATTTCGCCTTTCATACACTTCTTTCAAACTCACCTGAGATTAGAACCACCCTCACAAAACTTTTCCCATTGGCATCTCCCGGACCCTGTGTTGTGACGCCAAAACGTTCTATTTATAGAAAATATTTGTTTTGCGCAGCATGCCCAAACAAATTATTTTGTATAAAATAAATCAGTCGATTTGTTTTCCACACTTCTGGTAATCCGCTGTCACAAAGAGACGGACTATCATCAAGAACCCATACACTTCGATCAGGCGAAAAAAAGTGGGTCTCTTGAGATTCGAACCTCTGCACTTTCGGTTTAAAACATCAATTACCGGCGAACCGGTTGACTTGGAAAAAAACAAAAAGTTTTCCATGTCACAAATTAACTCGGGTACATGATCCAAGAAACCATTTGTCGATATCACTTATGGCACTCGAGTTATTATGCCGACAAGAATGTGTTGAACACATTGTGTTCCATTAAAAAAAACTACCTGCGCTAAATTGAAGCATATATGTTCAAAATCGCAAGATAAGACAACCTTTTACAAAATATTTTATTAATGATTCTTCTATGATCTTTAATTACGGCGAATGGCAACAGTAACCACCTTTAAACCACCTTTTTGACGTATCAGATTTTTGTGCTGTGAGTCTTGGCCTATTGCGGACAGAATGGAATACAGTTTTGTCACTACATCTTTATGGTGATGTGGATTATAGTTCAAAAATTGCAGTTTTTTCGGATTTTCAGAAAAAATGCGTAGGTTTGTTCGCTTTGCAAGAACAAATAGTGAAATCTTATATGCAGAGAAATTATTTTGGGTATCTTTTTTCAGAAATTCAGAATCAGTCACTCATCTATAAGGACAGCTGAGATTCGGCCACATTGTCCTTATTTTGGCTTGTGATTTATAAATATTTTTCCATTCGTCCATAAATCTTTGACTGAAAAAAAAGAAAGACTTTTCTTTTGCTCTTCACTTTAAAATTTCCAAAAATGGCATATTTCCAAAATTAAAAGTCAGGGTTTTGACTATATTGTCCTTATAGACGCACACCACAATAGGTTAATTGTATGAAATTTACCTTAATTTTCGCAAAATTATCGCTAGTAAAAACGTTCCAAACATCAGTAAAGTGGTTAAAAGTGCAGAATTAGGATGGTAATCACACTTATTATCAGACAAATAACCAACATGTGATTCGTTATGATATGTCCCGAGATAGCTTGTACTGTTTTCGAACATTTCCGTGAAGTTGTTTAAAGTTACATCATTTTCATTAATCGTACCATTTGGAAGCACAAAACATGATTGAACATATTCTTCGAATGAAATTACAGGATTATATTTGAATTCCTAAAAATAACAAGTGGTGTCATATTAAAAAGAGAAAACGATTAAAATGAATAACTCGATATTTGCAAAGAGTCACTCAGGATTTTTTTTAAATTTCGAAAAAATAGTTACAATATTTTAATATTTTTTCGTTTTATAAAAAGCATATGCAAAATTGAATGAATGCGAACGATTATTTGTGCGTGTTCAAAAATAAAATATTTTTAATTTGAAATCAATTTTTTGCAATTTTTTTTTCAAAATACGCAATTAATATTAAAAAATAAATGCGAATATCCGAACACAGAAAATCTCATTCAAAATGATTAATCGAAAAATTGTTATCGGAAATTTTCGGATCGGAAATGCGACCCAAATTAGGTATGTCCTTGTTTTGAAGCCTACCTTAATAAACCCATACAAATAAATTGTAATTTAAAACCAAAGTGGCTCGATAAATAATAAATAAAACTTATAATCTAAGACTCTACATATAGTATTGGTTAATTCTTTGTTTTGTTCGAGATATATGTATACCCTGATAATATTTTGGATCCTGGTTACAAAAATGCGAACCTTCGAGAAGGTTTTTGAAGGGAAATCTCGACTGTCTCCTCATCTCACGTACACATCACATTATTAATAGTATCATTTTTTTGGCTGATAAAAACTATAGTTCTGATAAGCTTTCGGTTTATTAACATTTTCAAATCACTGTTTTTGAGATAGAAATGAAGATAATTTTTCGCAGTTTGCAAACTGTAGGCAAACTCGAAAAAATATCTCTTCATTTCTATCTCACAAAAACAGTGATTTGAAAATGGTTAATAATAAACCGAAGCTTATCAGACTATAGTTTTTATCAGCAAAAAAAAATGATTATAATTGGGTATCTGTTTAACTGAGTTATGTAGTTTTGGATTGTCGTATTAAACCGACCATAAACGTATAAATACTCGTCACAACTTAAAAACAGTAAAACATTAAAATAAAAAAATCTGGTTGAATGTTCTCAAAAAGGTAATATCAGATTGAAATTTTCAACACTTGTTGAAATCTTATGTTTAGATCTGCGCGGATAGACTACCTTCATAACCGGTGGATGTCCGGTATACGATTAAAACCTGTTAAAATAAAAACTACATTATCTATTTAGTTTTCAAATATCTCGGCTTGAATATTTATCTGCCTTTTATCGTATACCGGACATAGGAACCTGGTAACGAAAATAGTAGATTTGATGAGATCGAAACAATACACGTCAACTTTTGAAATTCTCGAATCGGATTTTTCGTTTTTGGAACATTCGACTTGATTTAAATATTATTAATTCCCGCACTAAAAGTGTTTA
>SCLH01001276.1:47245-59508 GCA_004367855.1 Oikopleura vanhoeffeni | reverse complement strand
TCGACAAAATAACACGTCACTTTGAAATTCTTCGAATCGGATTTTCTCGTTTTTTAGAACATTCGACTTGATTTAACTATTATTATTTCCCAACTAAAATTTTTATTTCAGGCTGAGATTCTCAGTTGAGTATAATTGAGGTTTTTTTATGCGATAGCATTGCTTATAAACATATCGAATACGGGGCTCGTGGCACATACATTAGCTAGTTTTTTAGCCAAAATTTTTATATAATTCGGCTTTGGCAAAACGACTCATCGATTAAGTTCTTAGATTAGCTCAAACTGAGCACAAATATTTAGTGAATAATAAAATAAAAAAATTTGGTCCGAATCGGACCATTATTTTTTTTTTGAGATTACTGAAATTGTTTAATTATCAGTTTCTGTTATACAAAATTTGAAACAATGATCTGATTCACTATTTTTCTCTTAATAATTGTGCTCAGTTTGAGCTAGCTAAGAACTCAATCGGATGAGTCGTTTTCAAAGGCCGAAGTATATAAAAAAATTGGCTAAAAACTAGCTGATATGTCCAGGACGCCCCGTAATCGATATGTTTACATATGGTATACCAATTTCATTCAAGTAAAACAGTGAATAATCTTTCTTAAAATAGGCTTTTATTTGAATAAAAACTTACCTTTGCTAACTTTTTGAAAGTTTCGACAATAAAAATAAGAGAAATTAGGAAGGAGAAAATTTCTTCCGTAAATCTTGAAAATTTTGAAATAAGCCAAGACAGTTCGAAGCAAGAGAAAGCTATGGAAATACCAAATATCCAAAAACCAACCCAAACCCTCGTCGCCATATAATTTATTCCCTGCGATTCGCAAAAGTTAAAAATAGCTTCTTCAAAAACAACATTTGGACCAGTCATTCCAATGACCAATAAGGGCTGGCCGAGTAATAATGAAGCTTTTTTTGTGGTTAAAAGTTGATGAAAATCTCTATTTTCCCATATGTTCACGCAGTTTTTAAAGGGTTCATTTACTTCCATGAAGATTACGGGACAACTTTAGGAGATTTCGAGAAACCGTTTCTTGCAATTAACTGCCTACGAATAAGCTCAACCAAGAATTTTTTTTCTGGTCTACCATTTCACCAGTAATTCGTCTTCTAAACCAGAAACAACTGGTTTCTCTTCACTAACACGTACAAATACCAGCAAACCTTATCATATTAATCAAATTTTTTAACGAATTTTTTTGGTAATCGAAATTTGGACATGTTTTCTGATAATTGTGATATCGGAAGTGAAACTAACTCACCTGACTAAATTTGATTTTTATCATACTAATTTTCCCCAAATTGTCCTTATAGAGGGTGTCCTTATAGACAGAAATCACAGTATATAATTTATGGGGTTTGGGGTAAAATGTCTAAAGATTTAAATGTCTAAAAATTCAAATTTTGAAGGCAGAAAAAATTAAAGGGTTAGGAGTGAAATGTTTGAACCTAAAAATCGTGTAAACTAAAACTAAACGTCTTTTTTCTGCCTTCAAAATTTAAATTTTTAACCATTTTCATCTGTAGACATTTGAGTTTTTAGACATTTCACCCCAACCCTACTGTAAGACAAGTTTTGCCGATTTAGAACGTGAATAACCAATGAACTGGTAAAACAAAAGAATTCTACATTTTTAGAAAAAAAAATATTTTATTTCGATTTTAAAATAAAAATTAATTTAGATCTCAGTACTAAAACTTTTGATATTAAAAAATTAAATTTTAACCTTTCCTATAAGCCCCCCAAAAGCGGACCCTAAAAGTGTTTCTGAAACACCCATCCATTTATCCGTTTTTTCTTCTAGCAAACCTCCAAATGTGATTGCTGGAGATAAAACTGCGAAAAATAAGAAAATAGTTGCAGCCAAGCACTGCGTATTTAATCCGTCTGTTATATCGGATAGATAGACAGTATAGCGCCGCTTGCAATCATTTATCATTGCGCCAAAAAATCTACCAGTACGAGCAAGAGGGTCAATTTGTTCCTCTTCTTTTTGCTGTTTGAAGTTATTAGAATTTAAAAAAATGAGATTTTGTGTCCATGTAAATTTTTAAACGTCGTCTAAAATGACGGTAAAGAGCTAAAATTTTGGCTAAATATTTTTTAGAAAAATATGATATTGATGTAAATTCAAGCGAAATTTAGAAGAAATTAAATTCGATAATTTTTTTAATGAAAATTTGTTAAGAAAATCGAGAAAACTAATATTTTTTGTTTGAAAAAGTGCCAATTTCAAAATAAGTTATTCTGAAGTTAGTTTTTTAATTTGAAAATTACTTTAAGAAACGCTAAATTTGATTGCCAACAAGAAGATTATCATTTTTTCAAAACAAAATTCTTTTTTATTTCAAAAAAAAATTGAAATTTTCGTTTTTTTGGCCTTCTACTATTTGGGCCTTTTACTGCCAAACCAAAAATTAAAGCTAAAGTTTCAAATGACGCAAAAAATTATTAAAATAGTTTCGTCAGGTTTGTTCATAAGGACATATTTGATGAGCCATTTGAAATACGACCATTTTGTTTTTATAGACGAACGTATTTTTAAAATAACGTGGGTTTTGACCAAAATTTTCCGGTTTGTCCTTATAGACAAACTTCTAACTATACAGGTTGTATTTTATATTTTGAGGCACTTTGCCGTCTAACTGAATAATCATATTAATATTTAAGTAAAAATCAACGTAAAAATTAGTTAGACGCTAAAACACCTCAAAATCTAAAATACAACCTGTAGAATATACAAATGTAACTCAATTGAGTTATCAATATTGTAGTTTGGCAATCAAATCAGAGAAATTTAAAAAATTTTATGTCTCAACTCCAGCAAACAAATATTGTTAATGTATAAAACGGCAAATCAACATGTCCTTATGTACAAACAATACAGAAGATGGGTTTTCATAATATTCAAAATAACGCAGGTTTTGGCCAAATTTCGGCCTTTTAGACCAACATGACAGAACTTATTTTACTTATTCTAATGACCTTTTCCTTGATAATTTTCAACTCCGCCACCATTCTTTTCTTTTGAATTAATCTTTGGAATTTTTCGATCGATTTTAACAAATTTTTATCTTCCAATTGCCCTGGCGGTAAAACAATCGAATCGTCGAGAAAAGTCTTAATTGACCTCAACAAATCTCGTTTATTCAAGGCTGTGTAGGCTGAATTATGAAAATCTTTATCTGACATTAGCGTACTCAAGGACCTCCCGACTTCGTGGTAGTCAAAATGTTTTGTGGGATCGTCTGGACCAAGAAGAATGAACAAAAATCGAACTGGAATAGGTAAACTCACCACAGCACCTAAATCCGAGCTTCTGAAAGCCTAAAGAGGGATCGAATATGTTTAAAACAATTTAGGGGTGATTTTTTTGGTATATTTTTAAATTAACCGAAGTTATAACTTATAAGCTCTGATTATCACGAAATTTTGAATAAAAATACTGATGTTTTCATACAGGTTGAATTTTATTTTTTGTCGGCGTTTCCACGCTACTAAATTTATAGTTATTATAGTGTAATAACAATGATGCGTGAAACACCGACAAAAAATAAAATTCAACCTGTAGTAAAATACTGTGATAAAACGGAAACGGCGTATTAATTTATATAAAAAGAAATTGTAAAATTATAAAACACGTTTTTTTAAATATGTAGTAAAATGATTTAGTTTGGATGAGGAAACCCATCATTTGATTGAAATCATTTCGTAATTATGTGGTCTAAGTTAAAAATTTAAATAAAGTTTATTATCCCATTTCACAGCAATAAATGGTGTTCAACTTTCTGGAACCAGAAAGAACCCCTAAACTTTCTCCGATTTTGGCTAAAATTTCGTTATTTTATATGTGCGGAAAATGTGACTTGAACTAAAAAATTCAAAAATCATTTTGTTCAATTCGAATTTTCCCCACATGTTAAATCCCGAAAGTGGAATAATTAAGGTAGCTTTTTTTTTTAGGTCACCCCACCCTTTGTCCCCTGCCATTTTCTTAACAAAGCAAGATAATTCAAAACGGATTTGTGCATCCAACAGCCAAGAAAAAAATGAGCGACCAAAATTTTTGAATTTTTATCGGACATCCGGTAATACCGGAAATCGACCGGGAAATTTAAAATGACGATTCTGAGAAAATGCCATAGCGTAAATTCACTATTTCGACTCCTAGGTACAAATTTTGACGAATTTTTTTGGCAAACATTTTTTTTGTCATATGACCCTTCTAGGGGGTCAACATTACAGGTTTTTTGTTACTGTTTAATTCCAAGTCTTATCGTACATAAAAGTATAACCTCCTAGCACAGTTTTTTAAGAAAAATATTTGGAAGCAATAATATTTTGTCACAGTGACACCACAAGGGGGTACAAATTACAGTTTTTTGTTACTTTTAACTCAAGGTCTTACGTACATGATAAAATACGCACTAGCACAGTTTTTCAAGAGAANTTACTTATTCTAATGACCTTTTCCTTGATAATTTTCAACTCCGCCACCATTCTTTTCTTTTGAATTAATCTTTGGAATTTTTCGATCGATTTTAACAAATTTTTATCTTCCAATTGCCCTGGCGGTAAAACAATCGAATCGTCGAGAAAAGTCTTAATTGACCTCAACAAATCTCGTTTATTCAAGGCTGTGTAGGCTGAATTATGAAAATCTTTATCTGACATTAGCGTACTCAAGGACCTCCCGACTTCGTGGTAGTCAAAATGTTTTGTGGGATCGTCTGGACCAAGAAGAATGAACAAAAATCGAACTGGAATAGGTAAACTCACCACAGCACCTAAATCACGAGCTTCTGAAAGCCTAAAGAGTGGGATCCGAATATGTTTAAAACAATTTAGGGGTGATTTTTTGAAATCAAATAGTCAATTTGTAAATTGAAAATTAAGAAAAAATTTATACAAGAAAAATGAATTTTTTTGTTATTTTTAAAATTAACCGAAGTTATAACTTATAAGCTCTGATTATCACGAAATTTTGAATAAAAATACTGATTTTCATAGTAAAATTACTGTGATAAAACGGAAACGGCGTATTAATTTATATAAAAGATAATTGTAAAATTATAAAACACGTTTTTTAAAATATGTAGTAAAATGATTTAGTTTGGATGAGGAAACCCCATCATTTGATTGAAAATCATTTCGTAATTATGTGGTCTTAGTTAAAAATTTAAATAAACGTTTATTATCCCATTTCACAGCAATAAAAATGGTGTTCAACATTTCTGGAACCAGAAAGAACCCCTAAACTTTCTCCGATTTGGCTTAAATTTTCGTTATTTTATGTAGTGCGGGGGAAAATGTGACTTGAACTAAAAAATTTCAAAAATCATTTTGTTCAAATCGAATTTTCCCCCACATTTTTAAAATCCCGGAAATGTGGATAATTAAGGGGGTGCTGTTAGTGATTTTGGAGGAGGCTCCGTACGGCTAAACCAATTCAGCTGAAACATTTCTGAGGAACACAAATGATAAATTTATCCTTTATTTGACAATTTAGTACCAAACCACCTGGTTAACCGCGGTTAAAAAGACGCGTCCCTAAGCTTTTTTAATGAAAAAATGATCCTAGACCTTATATCAGAAAATCTTGAGATTTTGAGAACACCTGCGAAAAACTGAAAGAGCCTTATATCAAAACGTCAAAAATGCCGTTTTTCGTCACATTTGACCCAATTCCTGGCTTCTCAGGGAAAAATCGAAAGAATAGCCACTTGACATTGCAATTCGGACAATTTTCCAGATGTTCTCAAATCTCAAAATTTTCCGATATAAGGTCTAGGATCCTTGTTTCATTGAAAAAAGCCAATGGACGCGTATGTAACCGCGGTTAACCATGTGATTGGTGGGTGTGGTACTAAATTGTCAAATGGAATCCCGAGATAAAGGATAGATTTATCATTTGTGGTCCTCAGAAATGTTTCATCTGAATTGGTATAGCCGTACGGAGCCTCCAAAATCTCAAAAATCACTAACACCACCCCTTAAGTTTGTATTTAAATTTCTAACTCAGATCAAATAATGACCAAATAAATTTCAGTCAAATGATGAATACATTAAAAAAATCGATTGGATCATATTAATTTCGACATGAAATCAGATTACTTTCCGATCCCTTCCTTACAAAAGCCATAGCTGGTTGCTGTAAAAATTCAACTTTTCCTACGTGGCCTCGCCTCTTCTGGAGCTTCTGTTCATAATTTTGGTCGTTTTTCATCTCCCATTTTGATGGAACTCCTGTGTTCATTATGAAATGTGACTCTGATTCTGATTCTTTTCGCAGGTTTTCGGTGTCATATAACATTTGAAGCTGATCTTTACTAGGAGTGTCCTGTTCGGATTCGGTATCGGTAGGACGATGAAGGTCATCAAGGAAATGCGACCAATCGTTGACACCATCTTTGATATAATCTTGGCGATGCTTTTGACTGGATTAATTTATTTTGAAATGATAATATTATTGTGATATAAATAGGATGCGCAGCGGTACAGAGAAAATTGCAGTTGTTGAAAACAATTCATTAGTATTACGGGGTTATAGACTCGAACAATACGATTCCGGGCCGAAAAAAAAATTTTCGGCCGTCTAGTGGTCAAAAAATGAGTTTTGAAAACGCTCATTCTGAGCACCAACTTCCGTTCTAGCATATAAAACTCATCGTTTTTTTGTGTTCAAGAACGAGGACTGTTTTTAGAAACAAATTTGCTACATTTCTAAAATAAAAATTAATTTCAAATCTTTTCTAAAACATTTTCCCAATTTTCATTTTTCAGTATTAGATGTCAAATTTTTTGGAGAACACGAAAAACGTTTTTGCTAACCTTGCCAGGCATCACCTTTCCTGCAACCGCTTATTTAAACCAATAGACGGTATTATTACTGGTAAAAAATCCGAAATTTTTTATTATTAATTTTCAATTTTTCGAGATAGAATCTGGTATCTGGGTAATTTTTGAACAGAAATTTTTCGACAATAGGTTTTTTTGACATTTGACACCTACCTGTGTGTGAAATTATACTTTTTGTATTCCCAGAAGATTTTTTTTTGTAAAAAAACTATCTGATGCAAAAAAAGAATACTAAAAATTTTTAACATCCGTTCCTTTAATAATAATGCATTCATGCAGGGTAGTCTATCTTCTTGTCTTATAAGGTTATCCCTAGCTAGAGCATTAACGACTACTCCAGCAATTTCTGGAAGTGTTTCAGCGTCAACGTCAAGTAGACATGTCCCCTTTTCCATTCCTTTCCTTACTTCCCATAGGGAAAGGAAGGAAAGTGAAGCGATATGAGGTTTTGACCAGACATCATTATCTTCGACGTCTTCCTCAAATTTGATCCAACGAGCTGAAAATGATTCGTTTTATGAAAAATAAGACTAGAAAAATTCTGCTTAAACATTCCGGCGAGATAAAAGTTTACCTAAAATACGTACTTAAACTTTTATCGCGCCACAATTATAAAAATTTTGTAATAAGCGTAAGAATCGACAAATTACGTTTCACATAAAAATAATGTTGAAAATTAGACTTTCACAATAATAAAAAAAATGTCACGAAGAAAAGATTTAAAAACAAGAACTTCAAATCTTCAAAAAGAGATTATTTTTTAATCCAAAATTTTGAAAATCATTCATTTTTATTTTTGATGAAAAAATAGTTTCATTTTTTTAATCATTTTCAGCAACACATATTTAGAAATAATTTTTCTCAAAAGACCCACGCCAAGTGTATCCCAATATTTTATCCTCAAAGTATAAATTTTGACAGAAAATATTCTTATTACAAAATTATCTTTCATATCGATATATATACATTGTATATGTTAACACAACTTTATCCTACGACCCTTTAAGGGGGTGGCATAAACCCGGCATCATGGAGTCAATATAACTTACGAAAATAGTAAGTCGTATATTTTTCATGCTTATTATAGTTAGCTGAACCGATTTAAATATATTTGTTTTAATAACTGAAATCTGTGGGTAAAAACCCCAAAATAGCCACTTTAACTTTTTCATGGATTCCTACATATATTTCTGACCGCTGTTTGAAAAATCATAAAATTTTTTATTTTCATTTTTATCGACTTTTTCAGAAAAAATATGAAATTTTCCCCAATCAGTCCAAAATTTTTTATTCGTTGTTTTTTGAACTCTCCATGAAAAATCATGCAGAATCACATATTAAATGTTTTGGCATCTATTAAATCGACGTTATGTCCACTAATCGGTAGGTCGCGCGATTATCATTTTTTGAAACTTTTGATGAAATTTTTAACACTTGGACTGTGCACTGGATAAGTTGCATTCGGCACTGATATTTAAAAATTTATGGTTGTGAAATATTCCCAATAAGATGGTGGGTGTAATAGGCTCCATTTTGTTTAAAAGTCAGGACTTTTTTAATATCAAAACGCAATTTGAGGTCAATTTTTATCTCAAAAAAGCTGTTTTTCTCTACTTTTTGCCAATTTTACTCTTTTTCATGAAAAAAACCTTTGAATAAAGAAATTTTCGACTGTGCAGAGTAATTAGGTAACTAATAGAGGAGTACACCCGACAATGTCTAAGTTTATAAATATCGACTTTTAAAAAATCTATAGTCGGGTTAAGGGGGTTGTATAGGCTGGAAAGGCTTTTCGAAGGCTCATAACTTTTTGTTCCTTCATAACAATCTTTATAAAAATCTCAGAATAGTAGTTCGTAATCTCTGGAAGACATTTACTTCTGACTTTTTCCTATAGTATGTTCGACCAACCGGTTAATTGCGTTAACCGCGAGCAAAAATTGTTTTTGAAAGTCCTATTTCTTTTTCGCCTTATTTCAAAACAACGTCACTTCAGAATGTAACAGCCTAAGGGGTGGTGAGCAAGATTCTGTAAGGAAATTTCCGAATGTGGCTGTTAAATCGACAAAAAAAGTGCGCGAAATCGAAATTTCGAATATGAAAGTGATAATTAGACAATTAAATGCCACCAAAAGATTCCTGGTACGGGTTTGCTGGAAACGATATTAGCAACTATGGTCTGATTATGATCACAGCGAATTCTAGTAAAAAAAATAAACTTTTTCATCAAAATTATTTTTTGATGTCTAGCACCGTTTCTTGTTCAAAATCAGACCATAGTTGCTAATATCGTTTCCAGCAAACCGTACCCAAGGAATCTTTTGGTGGCATTTAAATTGTCTAATTCTCACTTTCATATTCGAAATTTTCGATTTCGCGCACTTTTTTGTCGATTTACAGCCACATTCGGAAATTCCTTACAACATCTTGCTCACCACCCCTTGAGCTTGTTACATTTCCGAAAATGAGCGTTGTTTTGAAATAAGGCGAAACAAAATAGGACTTTCAAAAAAAAATTGCTCGCGGTTAACTTCAATTTACCGGTTGGTCGAACATGCTATGCAAAAATTCAGAAGTAAAATGTCTTCCGGAAGATTACGAACTACTATTCCTGAAGATTTTTATAATATTGTTATGAAGGAATAAAAGTTATGAGCCTTCGAAAAAAGCCTTTCCAGCCTATACAACCCCCCTTAAGTTGGAAAATGATGCACAGTGCAAAGTGTTTTTTTTTTGTATTTTTAACTATAGTTAGTTATGTTTAGAAAATAAAATGTAAACGTTTGGAAGAATGGACCACTTTTATTTGAAGATAAAAATAAAAAAATAATTTCCACCATTTTTTTTTTCTTTCATATATTGCTCTGAAAAAATGTACCAATCTGCTGGACTTATGCCACCCCTTAACAGATATTAATCTGACACCATACACTTACGCTTACCGAGTCATTTTACATTCTGGTGAAATATAACCCCTTCCACACAATCCTCTAAAACATTTCTTGTGATAATGTGTTTTGGAGAACTTGACTTTCAAAATTTATTTATAATCATAAAATAATGAGGTATACGTATACCATTTCATCGATTATTTTTTTGGTCGACTTTTTTTCTCCTATCTTTTGCTATACAAATTGCGTAGGCGTTTAAAACTTCTCTTATAAACGAATAAAAATGTATACAATTGGCAAGGTGGGTGTGTTTGATATCACAAACTTTGTCAGAAAACACTTTCATAATTCTATTGTAGTCAATGCCAAAATAAAAATTCAACACTTTAGAATATATTCTAGAAATTTGGATTGGAAATAATAAATATTTTCCGACCACACATTTCTCTATAGTTAAAGATAGGCTTTTTCAAAAGTCGACCAAAAAAAATTATCGATCAAAATGGTACCCCTAAAATAATATATCAGATATTTATTATCATATAATATGATTCATATTATAATTTATTTATAATTTTATATTTATTATATAATCATTATAGAATTAATCTTAATATATAAACATTTATCATATACTTATACATGTAATTATATTATACTGCTTTATCACAACATATTTTTTTTGCTACTGTCGTGTGTGTCTATAAAGACAGACGAATTTTTGTCGTTTTGTCCATGTGAAAACGTGTCAGTTTGCCCATATACAAATTTTTTCACATAAATGCTCTAATAAATCGGAAAAAATAGCGCTAGAGAGCTAAAATGCAAGCAACATTTTACACGACTTATGTCACAATAACTTATGTGCACGTTTTCAAAAAGGTTGGTTTTTAACTGGCTAAAAAACCTATACAATAGACACGCAGTTCCTTAAAAACACACACGACAGTACTTTTAAATTATCAAGATCCGACGCCAAGATTAATAACATATGGAAAAAATTTCTTAAAGCCTCACAATAAAACCCAAACACCTTTGAAAATATAATGTGTCCTTTTTCTTTCCACAGTTGGTTGATTGCTTTCCCAATGACTAATTCGTCTAATTCAACAAAATTACTTCATGCATCTGAATAATTGGATCGGGAATCGGAACCGAGTCTTTGCGAGGAATTTGAGTTACTACACTTTCTCCCCCATAGAGGGATCGACTACTTTTGTGGTCATTTTTGAGATTCACTTTTCTTTTGACCGGCTTGTGAATAATATGTTTTTCGGATTCCGGGCACATCATCGAATCTTAATGATTTTAAATTAGTACCGTTTATTTAGAGGACGCTTTTGAAGTGGTTCAGCTCACCAGTGTTTCTCAGAATGTTCGAACAATTTTGAAAATTTAAAAAATACATGATTTTGCGACATGTTACCGGAATCCGATANTACATGTAATTATATTATACTGCTTTATCACAACATATGTTTTTTGCTACTGTCGTGTGTGTCTATAAAGACAGACGAATTTTTGTTGTTTTGTCCATGTGAAAACGTGTCATTTTGTCCATATACAAATTTTTTCACTATAAATGCTCTAAAAAATCGAAAAATAGCGCTAGAGAGCTAAAATGCAAGCAACATTTTTACACGACTTATGTGCACGTTTTCAAAAAGGTTGGTTTTTAACTGGCTAAAAACCTATACAAATAGACACGCAGTCCTTAAAAACACACACGACAGTACTTTTAAATTATCAAGATCCGACGCCAAGATTAATAACATATGGAAAAAATTTCTTAAAGCCTCAGAATAAAACCCAAACACCTTTTGAAAATATAATGTGTACCTTTTTCTTTCCACATTGGTTGATTGTCTTTCCCAATGACTAATTCGTCTAATTCAACAAATACTTCATGCATCTGAATAATTGGATCGGGAATCGGAACCGAGTCTTTGCGAGGAATTTGAGTTACTACACTTTCTCCCCCCATAGAGGGATCGACTACTTTTGTGGGGTCATTTTTGAGATTCACTTTTCTTTTGACCGGCTTGTGAATAATATGTTTTCGGATTCCGGGCACATCATCGAATCTTAATGATTTTAAATTAGTACCGTTTATTTTAGAGGACGCTTTTGAAGTGGTTCAGCTGCACCAGTGTTTCTCAAGAATGTTCGAACCAATTTTGAAAATTTAAAAAATACATGATTTTCGAACATGTAACCGGAATTCCGATAAATACCGGTTATATGATATAAGTTATATCTGAAGTTGGTTGAAATGAGTATAATTTTTCTACCATTCAGCTTAAAATTTCTACTGTGGTTTGCGTCTATAAGGACAGCTGAGATTTTGCCATATTGTCCTTAGCTTTTGGTGCCATATTGTCCTTATTTTTTAAAATTGCTCTAAAAATAACGGTGAAGAGCTGAAAACATAAGCCAAAGTTTCGGGGGTCAATTCTTAGCAATAAAAAAATATTTTTGAGAAAAAATAGTGAAGACCTTTTTTTT
>SCLH01001276.1:34135-46503 GCA_004367855.1 Oikopleura vanhoeffeni | reverse complement strand
TTTTTTTGCTCTTCACCCATATTTTTACGAAAAAGAGGTGAATTTTTGATATTTTTGAAAAAAAAGACCCTTTTGAATTTTTTGCCATATTATCCTTATTGAGGGACGCCCAAAATCTCAAAGCGTAGGTTTTGGCCATATTTCTGCCATATTGTCCTTATAGAGGGTGTCCTTATAGACGAAAACCACAGTAGACAATATTTTTTGGTGTTGTTCGTGATATGAAATCGAAGAATACGATATCAGTGGTGATTTTCCAATAATTTACAGGGGGATGCCTAATATCGCCGAAAGTATTTTCCCAAAAAATTCAGGGATATTGGGCATTTTCTGCGACATTTGCCATAAATTATCGGTTTTTCGCTAAAAAAAACATCAAAAATTACCGGTAAAAAATCGTAAATCGAAAAAACCGGCTCTGCAGTGACACTTTAGCTTAAGCCTAAAAAGTTATATTATGGCTCAAAATTTCAGAAAGATCGCATGTACCAGGACCGAACTATTTTTTTGATGAGAGCCATCTAAAAAAAATAAGACCATTGGTTCTTAAATTGAAATTTCCAACAATAGAAAAATTCCGTAATTACAAAAAAAGTTTCTGACACCAAAATTATGTTTTATAAAAAATCGATATTTCCCACAAACTTATTTCTCACATTTTCATTCAAACTGTATTCTTTCTCTTTATCTATATTCTTCTTAAAAGTCGGAACAATTAAATTCAAAAAGTTTAATAATAATTTCGATGATTCTGTTTATGGCCTCAAAATATCAGAATCATCAGAGCACCTTTTCTCAAAATCGCCTCGGACATTGTTCCTAGGTATAAGGTGCTATTCTTGGCATGAGGTGGGAAATATATTTATGTTGCACTTCTGTTCTAAACAGAAATACCTCACTCTTGAAGATGCTCAAGTAACGCTTGAAGATAGTAAATGCGAAACGTTGAAATTTTATTGTTAATATGATTTAATTAACAGCGAAGTGCTTTAAAAAGAACGGGTCCTATTATGATAAAAATCGTACGAAAAGTACTTTTGTAGGAAACTCTTTTTTATATTAAAAGGACGCGTCCATTTAAAAGCAATTCCCTATAACAACTTCAGATATTCAATACATTATAACAGAATTTAAGACCACAGTAAAGTTCGTCCTAAAAGTGAACGTTCGTCCTAAAAGTGAATGTTCGTCCGTATAGCGCTCTCGGCAAACTTAAAAACAAATGTCTGCGTCCTTAAAAGTCATTGAAACAAACTTTTGAAAAAAAAGTGCGTCCTTAGGGTCCGTACTACTAAAGACGCCGTACTTTGAAACCGTCATTTTATCATTATACACACTTTTTTCAAAATTTTGAAAAAGGCGTAGGTTTTTCTCAACTTTTTGCTCTTGATACACTTAAAATTACCTGTGAGAATTTCCAGTGTCGATATCAACTTGTGTTAATTTCTCATCTTCATCTGGCTTTGATTTTAAATTTCCCTTGACTTTATCTCCGGTCCTTCGTCGTGATTCAAGTCCTTCTGATAATCGTACTTTTTTAGAAGTGTGTCCACGAGAAATCGTCCTGGGCTGAACTCGGTGAAGTGCGGTGTCTTAATAAAAAAAATTAGGCAAAATGATAGAAAAAATTTTCAGACTCGAATAACGGTATCTTTAGCATAAAAAAATAATAGTTTTCAAAGTTATTTTCTGGTTTATTTCTGTTCAGTTGTATAAGCGGCAGTATATTTAGCATGGAAAATAATTTTTTCTACAAGTCCAATGAGGTCGCTTTTTTAAAGATAGCCCGAAACGGATTCTTTAGTCAAGCGAAATAGGCACATACGATGTTTCTGATATTTTGGGTCATAGNACTAAATAAAAATTCTAATGTAGAATTCGAAAACTTAAAAAATTGTCGAAAAAAATCCACGTTGGGTTACATTGAGCGAAATATTTTCATCAAGAAACATTTTTCCGCCTACGCATTTTCGTCATTTTCGATACTCAAATTTTTTCCTAAACTGACCAAATTTTTTTTTTCAAAATTATTCGAAAAACTTTTATTTTATCTAAACCCAAATTTTGTTGCGGTCACGCTCTTGCCGTTTTTAATTGAAAAAAAAACAATATTTATGCCGTTTTTATCGAGTTTGAAGGCAGAAAAGGAGTTTTCTAGAGTAATTTTCTGACCACTAGGGGCCTTAAAATTTTTTTTTATCATTTGGGTCATTTTATTTGGTAACGATAACCAGTGTGAGGTCAAAGAACACTCACGAAAACTTTTAGTTTGGCCCATGGTTCTACCGGTCCGTACCCTATCCATAGCTCATTTTTTTTAAATTTTTGGTCATGAAATTTATTTTTCATGCCAAAGATACAGCCGCCTTCACAACTTGATTGAAAGGAAATAAGAAAATAAAAATATTTTTTGCATTTTTTATAATTATACTGAATTTGCAATTTTGAAATTGAAAAAATCGATGCAGAAGATACCTTCGTCGTTTTTCGTATATATTAAAATTTTATAAGTGATAAGTTGATGATAAATTAAATGGTAATGTTGTGCAGGGTTGTAAAAAGGATGATCCCCGGAAAATTGAAGATCGGATTTCATAGCAAAAGATAGTGAAAAAACGCCGAAAAGCCATCTGTTTTACAAGCCTGATATTTTGTTTGGTGTCAAATTATAAGAAAAATGACCCGATATAATAAATGTTTAAATCATTTACCAAATTTGTCTGCCGCAACATCTCTATAATGTTTAGATTCAACCCCAAGATCAATTAAAGTATTTTTAACCCTCTGCCACCCCGAAAATAATTTCTTGTTAAATTGCTTATTAGCACAAAAAGAATCAAGTTCGATTTCGTATTCAAATTCATACACAACATCGTCAGAATCTCCCAATAACGATAGGGAGTCTGTAGCAGCCCTTTTGGTCATCCAAATAGTATTTTAGAAAAAACAACCGAGAAATTGTTTTTTTAATTCTAGAACTTAGAACATTTGATAAAATTAGAAGATCCAGGCTTTTTAATCAAAAAATGAGATTTAAAAAAAAATACGTTATGAATCAATTTTATACAATGCAGTTGAAGTTAGGAGGATTTTCGTATAATGTTATGCGTTTACTTTCTACTGCGAATCTCCTCTTTTATATTTCTAGTATTTAACAAGTAGAGAATTATTTTCTTTTACTGTATTAGCCAATAAATCAAGCTAAATGTGACCCTACTTTTCTAAAGAATTTTGACTATTTTTCGTTACTGGAGCGCCTCTAGAATGAAACTGAGACTCATTTTCAATATACAGTAGGCATGAGGGGTTTGCTGAGTTGTGTGTTTACAATGCGCGTCACTGATTGGCTGGTTATCACAAACACAATAGCTGCGCCCACGCTCAAAAATATCGTGAATTCAACAGAGCCCCCATTTGGACTGTAATCCTTACAACCAAAGTTTTGTAAATTCGAGATTATGAAAGGGTGAAAAAACTTAAACTTTTCTTTTTATTTTTTTAATTTTGTTTTTATTTTTGTTCCATCGAAAGCTTATAATTCGGGATTTAAATAATCTCATTCGCTTTTTAGCGTTTCTATGTCGTGCTGCTAAAATACAAAATTAATTACTGTCATGACATGTCACATTTGTCAGACAAAACGACAGTAATTTCGTTCAAAAATCGAGTGAAAGCTCCGTTATTGCCAATTTTTTGGAATTTAATTCATTTTCAAAATATAAATCAATAGGATAATTATTACTTTTTGAAATTTTGCTTAAACCCTAAAATTAATTTACCTAATGCCTCGTCCTCTCTGTGTTTATGGTCGAGTTGTTTCGGATCTGCAAGAATTTGGTCCGATTGATCTGAGCTAATTGGTGGCGAAATCCTCTCTTCTGAAATTAACCTTGGAAGTGACACATCCTCCTCATCTTCATGTTCTTCTATTTTGTCATGTTTTTTATCTAATTCTGAATAGGGTTCAAAAAGGATATTCAAAAGGTCAAAACTAAAATCGAATAATTGGGACATGTACTGTATATGTTAGGGAACCAAATACATTATCAAATGTGAAATCTGGAACATTATTTGTAAAATGACCCCAAATAAATTATCAAGTATGACATCGCTATAATTATTTAGAATGGCGTGTTTTTTTTTCAGCGAAACGGTTTTTTGCACGAGTTTTTCTCAGAGATGGATCAACCGATTTCNGAAATCGGTTGATCCATCTCTGAGAAAAACTCGTGCAAAAAACCGTTTCGCTGAAAAAAAACACGCCAATATAATCCAAAATAAATTCCTACATGTATGTTTCAAATCTGCAAAATTATCTCTTAAAAATCAATTATTAAGTGAGAAATCTGTCAAATAACTCAAAAAAACAAAATAGAGAAAATTATCCAAAAACTAATCTATTCAAATTTAACTTTAGTTAATTAAAATAATTAATTATTTTTCAAATTATTTTTTCGCTTTTATTTTTTTCAATTAGGTAGTTTTTTGGTATTAAGGAGGTACTGGTCGCTGGAATAGATTTTTCTCGATAAAATATTAGCCAACCAGGGCTTCGGTGATATTATTGAGATTAGCCAGTTTGTAGAACTAGCCTTTAGCTTGCGCGCAAGATGTGCCAAAACTTTTTTGTATGCATACACTATCATAAAACTATCTCCTCCTAGGTTTTATGTTGAAATTGGCTCTAGAATGTGGAAAAACCACCGTTTTCTGGCAATTATCTGTCGGAAAAACTATCTCCTCCTAGGAAAAATTATAAAATTCATTCAATTTTTTTTAAGCTAGCTCATACAAATACAAACAATATTCTCAGTCACTTTTTGAGATTTCAACCACAAACTCGAAATATGATTTTTTAGAGGACCCAAGAGAAAAATTTCGAAAAAAAAGTGCTTCGATTTGTTTGTAGGTAGGCTCAAAAGGAAGCAACTGAAACACTGATCAGAAAGTTGGATTACGTCAAGATGATATTTTGACGTTTAAGTTGTTAAATTAAAGGAAATGTAATTTTTTAAGTTCATTTTGAAAAATACATCATTTTGGAGCATTTATAATGCCCCTAAGGCTTCATAAAACCAGCGACCATTACCCCCTAAGCGTGCCAACATTTTCGTGAATATAACGGGAAAATAAGAGTCGATATCGGGTCTGTATTCAACGGCCAAAAAAAGCTCAATTGAGAAATTTCCCTTATTTGAAAGGCCGTCCTATTGAAGGCATTGGCGAAAATGTTTGTAAACTCTATTATTGTAATTGACAAAAGTATTTTCAACCATAACCTGAAATAGATTTTTTCAGCTGCCTTAAAGGTACTCCATTAGTATCTGTTGGGGTAGCATCGGATTTGGGCTGAGATTTTTTCTTCCGTTTTCCTTTTTTCTTGGTTTTTTCATTAATAAACGATTTTGAGCTAAAATGATTAGGATTATGATGTCCAAAACTGTCCCTTCTGCGATGCTGCTCTTCGTCCTCATGGTCGGAATAGTGGTGCGATGCTGCTGGTTCATGATAATCGGAACGGTCACGTGACTTTAGAGCAGGGGTCCCAAAATCAGGAAGCCAGGATTTAGGTTCTGATTCGGGTTCCTTGTCATTTCCGTTTGCAGGTCTTAAAATCGGGTTATATTCAGATGAAAAATTTTTGGTGTCATGTTTCAAATAAAAACTAAATGTTTGGCGGTTTGAAATGACGCTTATTTGAAAAATGGCGTCCTGAATTTCCAATATATTTTTCGGCTTTAGTCCAATAATTATTCAAAATTGTGGCTGTTTTCTATAGAAAATAAATATAACTGCGTCCTATCCATAATAACTATATGTGGTTAAATTATTTTCGAATATTGTAATATTTCATGACGTTTAATTGTTGAAAGTTTTTTTAATCGGCATTGATCACCTCCGCCAATCAAAATAGTTGAATTAAAAACACGTAGTGGTATCAATCAGATTTCAGCAAAAAAATATATTAAAGGGTTAAAAATTTTGACATCCTGTATATTAAGCTGGAGTCAAATTTTTGGATCCCAAAAAATTAATTATTCTCTTTTGTAAAATTTTTAAAGCGAGTTTTAAACAAAATACTTACTCGGCATATCCCCAGTCAAATTTATCCATTTCTTGAACTTGTTTCTCAAATCAGTTAGTGTTCTGCTCGCCGGCACATTATAACTCTTATTATACGTTTTTAATAATTTCACAATAAACCGGATTATTATGAAGACGAAATCAAACAAGGCAAACCACACTTTTTTCCAGTGAATTCAAGAAATTTCTACTTCAAATATTGAAGGAACGTTAATCCGCCTAATTTTTAGTTTCAAAGAATTTGTTTTTAGCTTAACTTTCTAGATTTATTGATTTTGCCGACGTTGATAAAAAAAAATTCTGTCGAATTACTTTAAAATTTTAGCTTCCAGAATAGTTTGTAGGCTAGAAAACTTGAATACAATTTTTCTAAAGTTGAAATAAAATTCACTCAAATTTTTCGGTGTTTTTTTATCTTATAACCATAAAAACATTTTCAGAAGAAAAATAATACCGGATAAAATATCAGTTTGAAACTTTAATTTGATCATACAGGATGTCCCATTTGTTTGGCCCCGTTCCCTTACGATGATATGGATACTCCAGCTAATGAAACTCACTGGCCAATCACAGCGCTCGCTTGGTCAAAGTATCTATAGTGTCGTAAGGGAATGGAGCCCAGAAAAAACGAGACATCCAGGATGTAATGTCACATCATATACGAAGAAAAAGTTTGATTAAATTGTCTTTCAGCGCAAGAGAAACGTGCTAAATACAAGACTGGTCGAACGTTTAAATTGCGAAAAAAGGAAAAAAATCTAATTCAATATAAGAACTGAAAATTAAATTTATTGAAAAAAGTGCGGTTGTTGATCTGTGGACCACTTAGATTATTGCTAATAAAAAACGTATTTCCTTTTTTACGAATTCGTTTCCAATAAAGTAACTGTAAATCAATGTGGGAAATAATTTTGACCAATGGGGGTAATTATAAAATTTCCAATGTTATCTGTCCAAGTTCGCCAAAAAAATTCGCGATCAAAAATTCCTCTATTTCACGTTTTTCTAAATAAAATGCAATTTTAATCATTTGTCGTCAAAAAATAATTCAAGTTTTTTTCATTTTTTTAATTATATATAATTTAATAAATCAAATTAAATTAATTAAATATGGTGTTGATGTTTGTCAGTACATATGAAAACTTTTTTAGCAATCAGCCCATTCTTTAACTCTGCCTCAAACTATAACTGACCTGGCATTACGAATAAAGAAAATTTAGGATAAAAAAGTCCGATTTTACGAAACCTAAGACGCTGATTTTAACTTTTAAAAGCCGTCGGGGATTATATTAATCTTTTTAAATAACCAATTTGTTTATTATAATTAAAATTTCTCAAAGTAAAACGGGAAATTTGTTGTCTGAATTTGCAGACAGCTTCATTTTCGTTGAATCAGTTAGAAAATAAGTTTTTTCAAGGTTGATAAAACACATGACAAACCGCCGAAAGATAAAACAGCTATAATTAGATCAAATTTAGGTTTTGAACTGAAATTCAGGTCAAAAACCAATACAAATCTAAGATTCAAGGAAAAAAAGTAATTTATCGACTTTCAAAAAATAATTATTTCGTAAAAATAAATTTCACGTCAAATTTTTTTCTTGAAAGCTAGCCAAAAATTTGTTATTGAATAAAATAATACATTTAAAATCCAAAAATTCGTGTTGTCATTTTTGGCATCTGAAGTTTTTCCTTGAATATAAAAACTATAGTTAACTCTGTAGTGGAGATTACACTAACTTGCTATGATTGCGAGTTTGATCAACTTGACAAAATTTGAATAATAAATGCCTATGTTTTTTAAAGCATCAAACGCCCCTGTTTAAACTTTGAAAACATCCTTCATTTTGCAAATCTCTGACAAATGATAATACAGCATAAACTATGCTAGTAATGATTTTTTAGCATTGTCAGTTAAAAATCACTACTTTCTGCATAGTTATTTTTAACGCACAATGCAAAAAATCATTTTTTTTTTGTAAAAGTTTAGTGAAAAAAAAATGTTTTTCTTTAAGATTACATGTGAATTTAAACGAACACGTAAACATCACCTTCATGCCCGTTAAAATTCAATCAGAATTTTCAAGAAAAAACCATTCTTTCTAAACTTTGACAATTTAAAAAAACCAACAAAGACAAGTTTCTATGATATAATCCAATTATATTTTTGTTTTACCTGATATTTTTACACACCAAGAAATTAAGATTATTTATCGATATTGTTAAATAAAAATGTACGTCTATACCTCAAAATAATTTTCTCTTAAAATTGAATACCCATTATAATACCGTTTTCTTCAGGTTTTCATATGAAAGTCTCAAAATATGGATGTTTATTCAAACATTTTATCTTTTAAAATAATTTTTATCTATTATAAATAATTTTCAATTACGTCTAACATTTTTTGTTTCTTTTTCGCACGCTGAGCATCTATTAATACTTGAGAGAATCCCCCGCTCTTTTGTATTATAATTATTTTTTCTCGAATAAAATTTTTTTTCGGTATCTATTCACTTTCGGCGTTTTATAATCTCAAAATTGCCGTGTAGAAATCCGACATGGCTTAATGTCTATCGCTTTTTATTCAGATAAATAAAATAACGATTATGATATTGTCAATATCATTAAAATAAATTTAACGATGTCTTCGAAATGAGCTACAGAAGTTAAAATTTCAAAATAATGTTGTTCTTGAAAAGGTAGAATTTTGTAAGTTTTTAAATAAAAGAATTTCGTGATTTTTTGGGAAATTTCCGAAAGTGATACCGGTAAATTAGGTCGTATCAAATAAATTATTCAAAATTTCAGTTAACCTGTACGCACTCATCGTACACTATTGTACGAGATTGACCTTTTTCGACCCACGAAGTATCTGTAGAATTTTAACCGCTAAATATTTATTTTTGAGATTCACAATGATTATACAAAATTGTCTGAAATTTTCAAATATCGCATTAAAAACTGGATTGCATTAATACCCTCTGAGTTATACCTCTCGAAAGACAAAACAAAAATATATTTTGAGTGCTCCTCTTTGAGTCAGGAAACGACTCAAACAAACCACTCTCACATTTAAGTGTGCAAATATTTTGTATCGGTAATATCAGGTAGAACTCAAAATTGTACGAGAATTCCGAATATCTAGATTTAAATGCTGTGAGATAATTTTTTATGAAGTTATAGCGCTTGAAAAATGAGAAACGTTTTTTTATCGAGCACTTTTGTCTCACAAAACTTACGATAAAAATTTATCGAGTTGTTATTATGATTTACGAATCCAATCACTGATACAAAATTGTTCGGCCATTCGAACCATCTTTNATATGTGATTAAAATGTATAACTTGAAAATGTATGGGTTTTGAAATATAGACAAAAATATCGAAAATGTCTCTTCCGGGGGCGCAATAGTGTAGTGTTTAACCACTTTAAAATCGATATATTGTTATTAAATATAAATTAGGTTAAAGATAATTGTTTAAACTATGTGCCTCAGCCTTAACTTTTTAATCGGATGAGTGGTACTGCTTTTATGATTTTTTGAAAAGTGCTCGTACAATTATGTACGAGTGGTGCGTACCGGGGTAAGAAATTATTGGTGCGTACAGGTTAAAGATTTATATGAAAGAAGATGGAAAATTTAGTTTTTTCTTAACTAAAAAGTACGAAAAATACTTTAATGCAAAATTTTGAAATTTTCAAGCTTTTCGGAATTAGAATATTATTAATTTTGACATGAATAAACGCTAAAAGTAATTCTAAACCGAACCAGCGGTCTTATGATCAAATTAATCTTAATATACCGTCTTAAATTTTACGAGCTGATTGGTACTAATTGATAAAACTTTTTACAACCGAGTTATAAACCAATGTTGAATTATTACGGAAAATAGGCATATTTTTATTGAATTAACATACAGTATGAGCGCTTAATAAATTAAAATATATTTTTTTATTAATAATATATAATATAGTTGCACGACCGTAGTATATTGTAGTATATACTCTGAAATACCGCGGTATACCGTATGAGTTTATCTTGGGAAAATACACATATATACAGTATATTATACACGTATATACTGTAGTACTCGAGCCTGTAAGTGATCAAACGCATCATGATTGACTCGCGTTCAATGATCTTTTGATGATTTTGTTATTTCTAACCTCTTATTGGTCGGTCTCGCCAAAATGCTCTCGATATTCTGAGGATTCTTCGCAAGCAAAAAAAATACATACTGTACTGTATATTATATTAATTTAAATTTATTAACTTATATTTCACAGAAATTAAAACTTATCTCGAGTCGAGATTCTCGACGATCCTTTTTTTTAAATAAGCAGTATTTTTCATTGAACTCAATATGCAAAAAATCTGAAAAGATATTCATGTAAAATATAATATTTGTCTGAATAAAATTCTTTTTTTGGCATAGGATGTTTTTATTTTGAACAAAAAACAAACCGGCTTTCTTATTTTTCTTCTCTATTATATAATAATTCATAAAACTTCTGCGGGTTACATAATGTGATTACAAAATAAGCTGAAAATGTAAAATTTGTGCCTGTTTAGTAAATATAACAGTGGCAACTCGGATTATTTTTCCAAACATAATGAACATCATTTTCAGCACAAGTTTTTTTTAACATATCATTAACAAGCATGTTCAAAAATTTACATATTAATCAACTTAAAATTATTTCAACCACAAAATTAAAGACAGAATATGTGAGCTAATTATAATAGAATGTTTATCGAACACGATAGATCATTTGATTTGAGAGAATTTATCATGTCAATAAGAATACCGTAAAAATTGTTGCTGGCTGCTTTTATGAAAAATGTTTGTTGCGTTTGTCATCCAATTCGAAACTTTTTGAATTAATTTTTACACAATTTTGGTATAAAAAATAAGGATTTATACGGGTATAAAAAAGATGGAAAATTCTATGCTGAAGATAGCCAATAAAAAACCACCACAGCCAATAAAAAACATTTTGTAACTAGAAAAACCCTGACGGTACATAAGCACTGTAGTATATTATCTTTCAATTATAATGTTTCAGCTAAAACGATCACCCAAGGAGTAAAGCCCAATTCCATTCATGTATTTTGTTTTGGTATTTCCGTCTAATACGTTAGTGACTTCCGTACGAAATCACACAAAACAAAAACAAACTTGAATATAGACTATCGTCTAATTTCGGTACTCAATGACAAGATTTTAGAGAGCACTTTTCCCCGGAAAATGCGAATAAGTTTTTTTGTAATTTTTAGAACTCTTACATATTATTTTTCATTTGTTGAGATTAGCAGCTTAGTCAAAAACACAAATTATACCAATGAGAACTCATCCATAATTCATTACATTCTGGCCCGGACTAATTCGGCCTAAAAATAACAATGGTGATAGTCTCGCATCTATCAGACCTAAAGATCTTCCACCAGGAATCTCGAAAGTCCAAAAAATTAAAACAAAACGACGGTTATATTTCTGACCAAAAAATATTTTATTTTATAAAATACACTCTTCATGGAGCTTTGCTCCAACACATCTGGTTCGAAAGATATTTTTTATCTTTTGAACAAAGGGTTTTAAGAATTATTAAAATAAATATCTCTGAGTTAACTTAACTGATCTATTTAATGATTTTCTTGCTGGAGATTATTTAAATGGTCATGTCGTAATTTACGACTCGTAAACTAAAGATACTGAAGTCAACTTGGCTGTTTCTGCTTTGTGTCATGAGCGTATTCTAGAAAATTAGACATTTGTCTTCTTTAAAGGATTTTGATCAGTTCAACTGAACGATCTACACTTGTATATCTTGAATACCTACAGCATGTCACATTTTTGCTTCCGTTCTTGATTTTTGCACAGTTTACCATCCGCCAATCGAAACGTTTATATTTGGCAAACACGTAGGTGCTTCCCAAATTTAAAAGTTTAGATTGGCGGATAGTAAATTTTGCAAAAATCAAGAACGGAAGCAAAAATGTGACACCCTGTAGATCTGGTTTTTCATTTTTACGTAAATCGCTGAAAATGACAGAACGTTTTGTTTATATCATTGTGTACATCATTATAACTATTCTATTAATGCAGAATTCCCGCACAAAAGTAAAATATTCTCTCATAACTTTTTTATCATTATTAACTGGAGCATATCTGCTGAAATTTAAGGGAGATTTGATGACAAATTGAAAACTTATTTTTCCATGGTTTAAGGGGGTGGTCGAGGCAATCTTATACTTTGTATGCAAAGACAAGGTTTTGATGAAT
>SCLH01001276.1:5785-16639 GCA_004367855.1 Oikopleura vanhoeffeni | reverse complement strand
CAAATTTAATTTTGCAGCTGTATCACACGAGTGGAACGATCTTTTTGAAAAAATTGAATAGTGAGCTTTTAATTTAGGCAATCCGAGGCTCACTATTGCTTAATTACTTTTGTGCGAATTCGCTAGAAAAATTCTCCTCACTCTGAAAAATTATAGATTTGAAAATGATTGTATATAAATCCGAAAAGCTATCATATTTAGTTTTACTAAAAAAGAAATGCAATATAAAAAAACTTGTATTTTCTAGATCTTTTTGCATATTCAAACTATAAAGTAGAATAGACGTTAATAGGACGCCTGATAGAACAGGAAAAGTGGTGAATATCCTTTGAAAGTCATTCTGATGCAGGCTTGTAAAGGGAAGCATCCCCATGGATTTTCTATCCCCATTCTTGACCTGTCTAAAACCAACGCAAAAGGGATGAAAAACCCCACGTTAAAGCCATCCCTTTTACAAGCCTGTTCTAATCTGACTGAAAGTCAGAAATGTTTTTCGAAATACTGTTGAAAATACCAAGATTTTTTTTGGATTTGTATACCTTTTTAAAGTTCAATTTTTTATTCCGGACACTTTTCTGAGAAAACTTTATAAACAGTAATAAATTTTATTATGAACCTCAGGAGAGGTAATGTTTTATATAAAAAATATAAAAAATAACTGAGATTTTAGGATTGTTTCAAAATTTTTGAAAATACGGCACCCTGAATGTAAACCGGTCGGTTCCTATTTTTTCCTACCCACGCGTTTTGGAGATACACAAATTAAGGAGATCTGAGAAAACGCGTAGGTTGAGATGTCAAGCTGTCAAAAACATTTAGGCGACGTTATCTAATTTTAAAATACCTGGTGGGGCAGTTTTGCGTCTTTTGTGTGATATCGGGCGAAAAAAGTTTCTGATTCTATTGGTGGCTTAATGAAAAAGATTTCCAGAACATTTTCGCTACATTCTACTTCTATTCCTTACACATCCGACATTTCCACATGCTGTTGAGAACTCATTCTATAAAAATATAAGGTATTTTTTCGATTTAATTTTTCAGGGTCAATTTTACCTAATTTTTGGAAGTCTCAACTTTTACTTTGAAAATTTGATATATATCCCCTATTACACTTTTTTGTAATATACCGGCCCTACTACTTAAAAATACACTACGTTTCCTAATCAGGGCCGGGATATTAACAAATTGGTGAATAGGGGATATATATTATCCAATTGATATCAAATATCAATTGTTTGTAAAAAATAAACTGCTGGAAATTGACATCGGGGGTATTTAAGGTAAAATTCCAGTTTTCGAAAATCATTTTCAGGTAACTTTTCTTTTAGGCCCCACCCTCTTCAGCAAAAAACCGTAGGAGCTTAATCAAGAAACGGTTTTTTTTCATTGTGTCGGCGACAAAAATTTAACGGCTGAAATTTTTTTTCGGTTTTGAACCTTACCGGTAATCCAGCATAAAACACCGGTAATTGGCGGTTTGAAAAGAACTAATCATAATCTCAACAATTGTTAAGCAAAATACCCCCGGAGTTAATCTATATCAGCAAACAAAAATATTAATTTAAAGTTTCAACTTCCAATTCAGCAAAGAAAAAACAAGTCAAATTTTGTTTAAATATCAAGGTCCATCATCAGGGTCATCAGAGTCATCTGATTCGATTTCAATTTTTGATTCTGTCCTTCGTTCTAAGATATGGTAAAATAAACATTTGCCGCGCGCCGTTCGTTCTTCAGAGGATATGACAAGTTAAAGGACAAACCAAGTTTACTGTGATCAGCCCCTCTTCTTCAATCATCTCTTCTGCTTTTAATTCTGAAAAAAAATATTTAAGGGGGTACCTCAATGAAAACACGATTTTGCGGTTTTGACCCAAATTCTAGAATACTACAGCCTGAGTTTTTTTTTTGAATTGACATTTTTTTCTCCAGGCGACTAGAACAGCATTTGCTGGAGAAAAAAGATCTACAATGAAATACAAATTTAGGAATGTTTTTCATTTTTCGGATTAATTTTATTTTTAATTGAAACCGATTGGTTTATGTTAAGGTAACTTTTTTAAAGCCCCCATCCCTCTAAAAACCAAACGGTATACCGCGGAACAATTTTTTGTATAAGCATTGGGTAACTTTGGCACGAGGAAACTTTGGCAATATTTTTTTGGGACAACCGACACCATCTGGTGGAGTAAAGAGCTTTTTTATACCCCTAAAATTCGAAAAATACCGGTTTTTGGCTGATTACCGGTCGGAGTAAGAATCGAAAAAATTTCTCTTCGGTTAGAATTTTCTTGGCTATCAGATACAAAAGAACCGTTTCTTCGATAATCTCTTACCGTTTGGTTTTTAGAAAGGGGGGGCCTTTTTAAAAAAAAAGTTAGCTAATCAAAATGTGTTTGTGCCATCATATTTTTATTGCATACGTTTCTTTTTCAAAAATGGTACACTTTTCGCGCCTATTCATTTTTTTATAGCTAAAATCAGGAGAAAAACCAAGATAAAAAATGTAATCTTTCAAAAATTACAGCAGCGATTGAAAAGTTTTGATTTAACTTACCAAAACAAAACTGATTTTTTTTTTCGGAAAAATGGATAATGGTTTGTTTTTTCTCTACACTCAGTGATAAGTACAGTGTTTCAAGTTTATTTGAAAATGATTGTAATAAATCGAAAGCTTATCAATATTTAGTTTTACTAAAAAAGAAATGCAATATAAAAAAAACTTGTATTTTCTAGATCTTTTTGCATATTCAAACTATAAAGTAGAATGACGTTAATAGGACGGCCTGATAGAACAGGAAAGTGGTGAATATCCTTTGAAAGTCATTCTGATGCAGGCTTGTAAAGGGAAGCATCCCCAATGGATTTTCTATCCCCATTCTTGCCTGTCTAAAACCCACGCAAAAGGGATGAAAAACCCACGTTAAAGCCATCCCTTTTACAAGCCTGTTCTAATCTGACTGAAAGTCAGAAATGTTTTTCGAAATACTGTTGAAAATACCAAATTTTTTTTGATTTGTATACTTTTTAAAGTTCAATTTTTTTATTCGGACACTTTTCTGAGAAACTTTTATAAACAGTAATAAATTTCATTATGAACCTCAGAGAGGTAATGTTATTATAAAAAAATATAAAAAATTAACTGAGGATTTTAGGATTGTTTTCAAAATTTTTGAAATACGGCACCCTGAATGTAAACCGGTCGGTTCCTATTTTTTTCTACCCTACGCGTTTTTGGAGATACACAAATTAAGGAGATCTGAGAAAACGCGTAGGTTGAGAGTGTCATAGCTGTCAAAAACATTTAGGCGAAGTTATCTAATTTTAATACCTGGTGGGGCAGTTTTGCGTCTTTGTGTGATATCGGGCGAAAAAAGTTCTGATTCTATTGGTGGGCTTAATGAAAAAGATTTCCAGAACATTTTCGCTACATCTACTTCTATTCCTACACATCCCGACATTTCCACATGCTGTTGAGAACTCATTCTATAAAAATATAAGGTATTTTTTCGATTTAATTTTTCAGGGTCAATTTTCCTAATTTTTGGAAGTCTCAACTTTTACTTTGAAAATTTGAATATATCCCCTATTCACACTTTTGTTAATATCCCGGCCCTACTAATTAAAAATACACTACGTTTCCTAATCAGGGCCGGGATATTAACAAAATTGTGAATAGGGGATATATAATTATCCAATTGATATCAAATATCAATTGTTTGTAAAAATAAACTGCTGGAATTGACATCGGGGGTATTTTAAGGTAAATTCCAGTTTTCGAAATCATTTTTAGGTAACTTTTCTTTTAGGTCCCCCCCCTCTCCAGCATAAACCGTAGGAGCTATCAAGAAACGGTTTTTTGCATTGTGTCGGCGACAAAATTTTAACCGCTGAAATTTTTTTTCGGTTTTTGAACCTTACCGGTAATCAGCATAAAACACCGGTAATTGGCGGTTTGGAAAGAACTAATCATAATCTCAACATGAAAGTATACTTATGGGCCTCCATGGAGGTAACTTTCGAAAAAAAAAAATTTTGGCATTTTTGTTTTGACACCAGACACCACCTGGTGCTGTAAAGGGCACTTTTTTGAATATCGACACTGGAATATCATAGGGGCCTAAAATCATTTTTATTTGGGGAAACTTTTCAATAGAAAATTTTTGGCATAATTTATTTTGACATCCGACACCACCTGGTGGTGTGAAGAGCACTTTTTGCATCTCGACACTAGAAACAGATTAGAACCTGAAAAACCGTTTCTTGATAGCTTCTATGGTTTTTGCTGGAGAGGGGGGGGGCACCTAAAAGAAAAGTTACCTTACCAAAATTTTCTTAAAGGGTAATTTTAATGAAATGGTTAAACCATTAACCATTAATTTGACTAAATTTTATTTTTTTTCCATTCAAAAAAATTTATTTACGGTGAAAATATTTGTACAGATAATTTGAAGCATATAATCTAAGGCGTATTAAATTCAAGGAAAATTACGGAAAAAATTGGTAAGCAAAAATACCCCCGGAGTTAATCTATATCAGCAAACAAAAATATTAATTTAAAGTTTCAACTTCCAATTTCAGCAAAGAAAAAACAAGTCAAATTTTGTTTAAATATCAAGGTCATCATCAGGGTCATCAGAGTCATCTGATTCGATTTCAATTTTTGATTCTGTCCTTCGTTCTAGATATGGTAAAATAACATTTGCGCGCGCCGTTCGTTCTTCAGAGGATATTGACAAGTTAAAGGACAAACCAAGTTTACTGTGATCAGCCTCCTCTTCTTCAATCATCTCTTCTGCTTTTAATTCTGAAAAAAATATTTAAGGGGGTACCTCATGAAAACACGATTTTGCGGTTTTTGAGCCCAAATATCTAGAATACTACAGCCTGAGTTTTTTTTTGAATTGACATTTTTTTCTCCAGGCGGCTAGACAGCATTTTGCTGGAGAAAAAAGATCTACAAGTGAAATACAAATTTATGGAATGTTTCATTTTTCGATTAATTTTTATTTTTAATTGAAACCGATTGGTTTATGTTAAGGTAACTTTTTTTAAAGCCCCCATCCCCTCTAAAAACCAAACGGTATACCGCGGAACAATTTTTTGTATAAGCATTGGGGTAACTTTGCACGAGGAAACTTTTGGCAATATTTTTTTGGACAACCGACACCATCTGGTGGAGTAAAGAGCCCTTTTTATACCCCTAAAATTCGAAAAATACCGGTTTTTGGCTGATTACCGGTCGGAGTAAGAAATCGAAAAAATTTCTCTTCGGTTAGAATTTTCTTGGCTATCAGATACAAAAAACCGTTTCTCGATATCTCTTACCGTTTGGTTTTTAAATAGGGGGGGCCTTTTAAATAAAAGTTAGCTAATCAAAAATGTGTTTCGTGCCATCATATTTTTATTGCATACGTTTCTTTTTAAAAAATGGTACACTTTTCGCGCCTATTCATTTTTTATAGCTAAAATCAGGAGAAAAACCAAGATCAAAAATGTACTCTTTCAAAAATTACAGCAGCGATTGAAAGTTTTGATTTACTTACCAAAACAAAACTGATTTTTTTTCGAAAAATGGATATTGTTGTTTTTCTCTACCACTCAGACTATAAGTACATGTTCAAGTTTGCCGTTTTGTCCTGTCACACTTTTAGAAGCCCTTATAAATAAAAAAAAGCTCCAGAGCTTAATATGCAAAAAAATTATGTTTTCGTCAAAATCATACAGTCTCTTATTTTTTTGTCCTATCACAGGGAAATATCAATCAAGAGCTTCTGATTTTGCAAAAAAAATCCCAAAAAGTAACACATATTATAATATTCCCTACATTTTTATGGTCTTTGATAGTTGCCTAACGTTATTTTTTCATATCAAGCATTTTTTTTAGCTTGAGCAGTCAAAGCTGTTATAAAAGAAAATATCTTTCTCGGAAATCAGTTGTGTGCGTTTTCTGTCGGTGAATTCATAGAACTCAGATACATTTTTTGCTATTTACTTTTCAAATATGAGAAAGTCAGATACGGGTTAACCATATCAAAATTTAACCATTTTTACGCACAAAGGAATTTATTTGGTTTTTGGCGAGACGGCCTTTTCAACTGTAGGATTTTTACTGTGATTTTAAAAGCGTTTTTCTTGAAATCTTATCTCAATTACCTTTTTAACCAATTTTTTATTAAAACGATAGCAATATTGAAAACTAATTGTTATATTGAAACCATGATGATGATATCTCAGATCTATGGTATCTCAATACAGCGTCAATATTCTGTATAAATATTAATTTACCTTTTGATAAAAACTTTCCATTTTGTATAGAAAAATTCTCAAAAACTGAATTTGTCTTTGCCTTCAATTTAGTTGTAACAATGTGAACTTTTGAGTGATTCTTCAGAAATATATTCACCGGGACCAAACTGGGTAGCTGGGATGTCATGATATCGTCGTGAAGAACTAAAAATTTAGTTTGGAAAATCGTTCATAAAAATTTTTGGAAGAATTATTTTTCTATTTTGTGTACAAAGAAAACCAGTTTCACATTCATGTACAGTGGTTTTCGTTTATAAGGACAGTTGAGAATTTATCATATTGTCCTTATTTTTTGAAAATGTTACTAGTACAAAAATTTTGGATGACAATTTCCGATAATGCAAATAAGCCCCTTTGGATGTTCTTCCAAATTGTCCTTATAAAGGGAAGGACCCAAATCAAAAAGCGTAGGTAATACGCACACCACAAAATATATTTTTCGTCCAAAGGTCTCGTAGAAATTACAGGGCAAAATAAAATTATTTATTGTTTTCTATAAAGTGTTTTGTTTGACTCCATTTTTTAAAGCCTTGAAAATTTTCAGAAAAATATAACCGTTTGTATAAATTTGTAAAGATCAAGCAAAAAGTTGCATGACACTTGTTTTTAAATCTATAGAAAATATTCATAATAGCCTCAAAAAGGGCCGTATGAATGAACTTTATCAATGAACTTTAAAAATATAGACATTTTTTGTTTTTAAATATTATCAAACGAGTTAACAAATGAAAATTTCAAACTTCTAAACGGGTTGATCCCAAACTTATTTTTATTCTCTCGTGGTTTGCGTCTATAAGGACAGCTGAGATTTTGGCATATTGTCTAATAAATATTAAAAAAATCGGGGGCCATTTATCGATAATAAATTTTATTTTGGCCCAAATAAAGACTTTATTATTTTTTTTCTCTTTGGCCAAAAAATTTCGAAAAACAGGTGATTTATAAACTAAAACAATATGCGGACATTTTTTTCACTTCACTCCAAAAGTTTCGAAAGAATGAAATATTGTTCCTTCTCGTCCATATTGTCCTTATAGCAAAAAGTGTAATTTTTTAGTGTTGCACAAGCAGCAGTCAAGACTTTAATGTATACGGCAAAAAGCCCTCTTGACATAAGTGCATTTTAACGTCAAGTTTCTTAATTTTATACAAAATCATCTTTAAAAATGGGCTAAGGTTTCATTAATTGTCTCATTAATAACGCCATAATGTCAACAGTTGGTAATTTTAGCTCCAAATATCTACAAATATCCGGAGATTACTATTCTGACTTTTACTCCGAAAAAAATTCAGAATAGTGACCATGGGATCTTTTGAGATCGTAACATATTCAAAACATTATTATGGTTTTTAAAACGGTGCCAACTTAGTAACTTTCCGTTAAAATGTTTTCAAATTCGTCTGTGTACGGACTGGTTTCATATTGGATATGATGCCGGAGTTCAAATTGAAAATTTTTGGTTTTATACTGGTGAAAAACTATTTCGGGACACGAATCGCGTGATGATTACGTAATTGTTGATAATACGCACATAATCGAGCCAATAAAATACAAATCAATTTAAAAAATTACATCACATCACGCGATTGTTGTCCCGAAATATTTCTTCACCAGAATAAAAAATTATATGAACTCGGACATCGTTATCGATATGAGGACTACAAGACCATGCGAATGAATTGAGTATTTGAGTTCAGTTTTTTTGACATTCAAAATGTTGCTGAATTTGCGGGGATTATCCAGCCATACATCTCCCGCATTTAGCAATGATTCATTGGTGTCTTATTTCACATTTAAAAAATAAAATAACTTCAAAATATTTGAGTGAAATTTGCCACTCGTGGAATTAGACGGCCGACCTTGGATTTGGAAAATAGATTTAGGGTGTTTTTAAATATATTATGAATTTATTGGCGATTTTGCATTATTTTGCTCTTGTTAAAGTAGCTCATCAAAATTGTCTCTCACTGTTTGAATGAAAAAATCGTATTAAAAGAGTTTACTTACTTCCAACAAAACTATTTCTAATTTTATTTATCCACCATTCTACCGACTCATCCTCTGGCCATAAATTTGTTATTAAATAAAACTTTTCTGCATTTACTTCTGGTGGAGATTTCCCAAATTCCCATTTAAGATATTGAACATTTTTTGTTACATTTTTTTGGAGGTATTTCAATTCGATTTCGGTCCGATAAATAATTTCGATTTCACCATTTGAACAAAGAAAGGGATAAAAACTTGCATAGTAAACAATTGGTAACCAATTATTGGTTTATATATGTATAAAATAGACTACCTTATATTATTTTCTTTAATTTCTGCAACGGTTGCAGTGCAACCTTTCGATTAATTTGTTTTAATAATAATAACAAATGTAAGTTTCTAGACTTGAAGCCGGAAAATCTAGAGTTCTCAGAATTTTTTAAGCTAAAAAAGTTTGCTTATATCGAAGATATTAGTAATATCATATTACTTTGTGCACGATTTCACCCATGACGTCATGGTTTCAGTATACCCGTCAGATTTTGGCAATCAAGAGTCTTGATTCAAGACTGGTATTATCCAGTGGTATATCAAGAAATTTACCATTTTGATTTAACATCCGGTTCACCGGATATAAACCGGAATGTAATTTTTTTGGTAGGTTCGAATCTCGGTGGCCAAAATTTTTTTTCTTAGTCAGCCGGAAATTTTAAATTTTGGTCTGTCCATTCTTATATTACGATTTTCTACACATTTACTGCTTGAACAATATTTTTGATGAATTCCTGGAAGAAAAAAACGAGTTTCTATTTTTTCCCTCAAATTTTACACCGAAAATGCTTATACTAGCTTATACTAAAGTATAATAGATATCCGGTTACCGGTGAGCTGGTGGTCCAAAAAAAATCTGCATTGAGTTTTTTTAGTTGGCAGCTAAATGCAAAAAACTGTTTCTCGATATCACCTATGGTTTTCTCGTAATCGTCATGGGTAGGGATGGTTGTCCTAAAAAAACTACCTTTAGAAATAAAAGATATTTTTATCCCTGGACTAAAGTTTGCAAAATGGGTTAGTAGAGGCAATCCTCTAAATTGCCAATTGTCATGAATAATTATAGAGGATTTAAGGTTAATTATTAAATCCTTCAAAAACGACATTTTTAATTTATTAATAATTATTTACTGATTATTTCTCTATTTGATTCAGACTTCTAAAAAAAGAATATTGCATGAATCGTTTATTTCAACCAATCAGAGTTCCGCCCTGGATTCGATGAGTAACAACTTTTTATTAGAAACTCTACTCAGTTACTCTAGATAGAAATGTACGAATTTCCAAGAAATAATTAATTATTCATAATAATTATAATAATCATAATTATTATGTATATTCTTGAATCAAATTATTTTCTTGAAAATTTCAGTTAATTCATAAATGGAATGATTCCATTGGAATCTGAGAATTTCAAAAGTCAAAAATGGGTATCGATGTTTTTGACCAATCTACAGTGTACACTGTACAGGAGGGGGCTAATATCTCCGGCAAAATCACCATTTTTAGCTAAAATAATTCCTGTTCCCATATATATCGTCGAAAGCGCCCAATATCGTCGAATGTGCCAAATTAATCTCACTGTGTGAAAGTAGCACAATGCGCAATAATTCAAGCGATTAATGTCTCTCTATTATCGACGAAAATATTTTTTAGTCTAATTTTTAAGTGTCTTCGAAAGTACTCATGTACTGTACATGATAAAATGAAAATACCGCTATAAGGTTATTTGCATTCCTTGTATCACTTTCCTCAAACGAGAAAAATAATGTTATCAGACAAAAGTAAACACGAATTTTGTCGTTACAATTTATTCAGAATTAACTTGTCACCACTAGACAGTATGACACACAATTGAACCATACTTACATTCGAATACTACAAAGAAATTTCAAAATTTATAAAGTCCCCCAAACGGCCGTAAAATGTCGCCTCCTCAAAAATTTATAGATATTCGAATGGATATGACCAGGCCCTCAAAAATATATGTTCATACATTAATAAATAATATATGTTTAACTCCATGGTGTCATAAACGGTCCACCGTACGCGTTCGACAGTAAAGCGTTTTTTTTTATTAGTATGTTTCTTGAAGTGAAGCTGATGTTGAAGTTGAATGGGGTTAGGCTGAAATTAGTTCTTTGAAAAAGTTTTATCGCCGTATTTAACTCCATCTTATCCAGAAAGAATTTCATTGATATCTTCAAATTAATTTTCAAAGATTTTCGACCTGGGACAGCCTAAATGGGGTATCGGAATAATCAGGGGATCGTTAGAATAGGATCGGATCGTACTTTAAGTATCGAATCGTATCGTTTTTTTCGATTGGAGATAATCGTGATTTTGGTATGAATTGATCCGACTTGATTTTAATTTATACCACATACTCAAACGACCTGACAGTTACTCAAACGTCCTGACGGTTACTCAAAAGTCCTGATAGTTACTCAAATGCCCTGACAAAAAATGTCAAATCATAGGGTCAGGACGTTTGAGTATGTGATGTATGG
>SCLH01001275.1:69164-95396 GCA_004367855.1 Oikopleura vanhoeffeni | reverse complement strand
TAAAAATTCTGAGGATCTCTCGTCTGTAGATCACTCCTTCGTCTAACGATTCACATTCAAAGTCAACACTTGCAATTATATTATGTGAACTGCCACCATAAAAATAACTCGGTACGAATTTTGCGAAAGCATATTCGGACTATATATTAATTATGCTGGTTTATTTGCGGCATGGTAAGACCGTCACAATACTCATGAACCCTCAGCAACCCAACATTAATTACGGGTCAATAAATATATCTTCGCAAGAGAGTTGATCTATCACAACACAACCAGTAACAGTTAAAGTGTTTATCCAGAGAACAAAGTTTAAATAAATGACAGTGGAGACAGTGCACGGTCTAGAAAAACTTGATTTCTACTGTTTAATAAATTTCTAGAACATAGATATGTTACTCTATTTAGTTAGACGCAATTAAGTAGCTTAGTTGTTTGAACTTTTGGAAATCAGGCTTTTTATAAAAATATCAAATTTAACATAATTACTTACTATATAAATCACAATTTAAACCTCGTATTTCACTTACCACAATACACAAAAAGACGCAAGTCACTGCCTGAAATATCAACGTATTTACTAACAGTATGGAAAATTAGAAAATATTTATTAAAGGTTTCCCGTATTGATGGTGTTTGCCGGCTATTCACAGAGGCCTATCAGGCAGTCATGTACTCGGCTACTGGAAACAAAAAGTCCCGTCTAAAAAAGCTATTGTAAGTTACTAACAATTTAAGAATTCGAGTAATAGAAAAAATTTAAAAAGTCTCGATTACGTTAAAACATGATACAATAAGCAGGATTCAAAATATAAATTATATTTTACTGATCAGTACTTTTGTATGGTATAAATCCTTCGCTTTCATTCAAGATCTCCACAATTTTTATGTATTTTATTTTAATGTTTAAATGAATTAACTCATTATTCTTGATTGGTTACAGTTCGACCGCAGTGTATTCCCACCTCATCAGCGGTTAGTTATAAATAATATTTTGATGAAAAAGTCCCGGGTTTGTGAATGGTGAGAGCTGTGACCACACAATAGGATCTAAACTTGGCACGAAACAAATTACAGATTGCTTGCGTGACGTCACAAGATCCTTCTTTCGTGATACTACACAAAAATGTTGACAATTAAAAGTTTATTGTTTAAAATTAACCGGAAAATAATTAGGGAAAAAAGATTAAAGGGACTCTAATCTAAAAATTTTCCCCCAAACTTAATCTCCGGCCACTCATCCGTCAACCATTTTGATACCGAGGTTCTTGGAACTCTGACAAAAGATCAATTTGCCATTGCCACGAATTAAGTGAAATCTTGCATTGTTTAATTTTGGATATATTAGTAAAATCACAAGTCATACCTTCTCTGGAACGCTCCCGCTCCGGTACCTAAATGCTTCCCGTGCGGTACTAAACATTCAGAATTCATAGCAACAAAGCGAATTTCGTCAATATATTTAACAAAAGCGAGAAACTATAAACAAAACCAGGTCTTAGGGCACTTATTTGCACTCTGGCAATGCACAAACAAACTCAATATTAACAATCAATCCAAAAAAAAACTAGCCCGAAGAAAATACCTGAATCAATCAAATAATGGTTTAGGGTCTTTAAGGAGAGTAAACATATTTTTTGAGTTTCAAAATAACACATAAGAATGATAGATAGAGTGAAGTAAAGGTGTTTATTTAATAAATTTAAGAATCTATCGGAAGTTTTGTATTTCTTTCGGTTCCAGTACTATTGATCACAAGTCCGCTATCGAGCACCATGAAAGTCCATGCCATAGCGGGAACGAAATTTTTGAAAGAGTCCAGCATTTTCTCCCATTTTAAAGCTTTGAATTGTCGAAACGAATAAAACAAGCAATTGAACAGCAGCGATAAATTAAATAGCGCTTTAATTGTCCAACCTTATTTTCTCTAATAAAATTATAAGTTTATCTCTATTATCCATAATCTTCCAATGTAAAAATTTGACACTCAACATGTCCTCCCTAGTCAGCCATACATATCTTACTCCGTCCAAAAAATAATTTTTTTTCACGCTTTTAATAACAAAGCGATTTTGAAAAAAACGGCTTGCCTCGACGCGAGACAAAAAACCGATCTATGTTTTGTTTTAACGCAAAGTTCTGAAAAATAAACATAAGATTAATCAAAAAATTTTTTTTATAATCTGGCCTGTGTTCAAATCAGACCAGATTTTTTGTCAATTCACACCAATCAGGCTCCCGAAATTAAAAATAATCTTCACATTACTTGTCACGACTCCTCAGCTTTGTATACTTCAAAACGATTCAAAGCTATTCACAGAAAAGCTTGTTCAAAACTTTAGAGTACACCCTATTTAGGCCAATTCGATCCAGATTGCCCTGACTCTTGAGGCAAAAATTGAGTAAACAGCTCTCATTCACTAAATTCAGACAATTTGGACGAACCCATTTGCCAGGCACGCGATGAATGACGCGCCGTCGCAGAACAAGAGCGCAGAAAAGTCCGCATATGCGCGCAAGTCCTGATACTGTGTGTAGTGAGTGTGTATAAGACGCGGGGCGGACCAATCAACAGTCGGATATTTAGCAAGTACTAGTAAGCAATGAATTCAACTATATTTTCCTAAGAATATCTTCTGGGATTATCGTTATTTTGTGAATAAAAAATAACGGAACTAAAATAATTTTTTTAACATTTAATTCAAATTAATAATTAAAATAATAGTACGTTTATGAAAAATAACAGATATAAATTTTATAATTTTTTGAGGCATTAGAGACACTCACAAATTAAAATTGCAAAATATAGGGCGCCAAAACTGTGGAGTGCTCAATTGCCAATGATCTTACTCGCTTGATATCCCGAGTTTCTCCGAGAAACGGTACAAATGAAATTTATGAAATTAAAGAACTTCCACTTGAGTGAAATAAACTCCGCTAAAGTAATTTTTTGTATATAGAACTCAGAAAATAATTAATTCATCAAAATGACGTACCTTTTATGGGAATCATTGCCAAAACGGTTACTTATAACAAAAGAGTCTGAAACTCCAAATTTTTTATTGTACAAATGTGGCACGAACTGACTCAAAATTTTCTAACTCAAACGACGGTTTAATCTCGATGTATGTACCAACAAAACCAAAGAGCGCATTGTTCGCCCACCAAGAAGAGGCGAAAAAACCGGATTAATTTAACGGCAGAATGTTTGGCACATCTCGGTACTTTTTGGCAAAAATATAAAATCCACGATTTGAGTGCAGATGAAGGGAGACTGTCCAAATCTGCGTTGAACGACATCTGAATACTGGTCAACTTCCTGCAAAAGCGGATCCACCCAAAATTGAATGATTAACCTACCGAACCAGATACCGGTAAAGAAGTCAATCTTTTAATAAAAACTTCATAAAGATTTGGCCCATATGAACGTACCAGACATTTAGATTTCGGCAAACTAGGGCAGCAATTAGGCATCATGAAGTAAATTGAAGCAACGATAAGGAATTAATATTGACACTTTGGGCCCCGTTTTGGCCAAGGTTAACGTTATACAAAAATGACTGTAAAAACCGCCTTTGAAATTGTAATATTTAACTGTTATCGCCGTATCTAATTCTGTATTAATCTTTTGTAATCGGTTATTCCAAGAAGAAGAATTAGTAAATACACACTTTCATTGAGTGACTGATGCATATGTATAAAAAATATACACTGAAAAGTCAAATTTATTTGTATAATCAAACTGTTCTGTCAAAATTAATTTCACCTGAAGTCTAATTGATTGTATTATATAATGTTTAAAATATTTCATTTCTTATTTTTTAATTTGCAAAAATAACCGATAATCTCCGAAAAGAAATCTAAGTTTGAATTCAATATCTTGAAAAATCTCGCCTACTATGTACTTGCTTAATATCGAACTTGATTGGTCGCGTGCCCGCGTCTTATATCACTCCTACGACACATATCAACGTGCGCGCTATAGTGCGGATTTTACTGCGCAATTGTCGCGACGGCCGCGTCTTCAATCCCGATGCCTGGCAAATGGAAAGCTCGCAATTTTGACTTGCTTCAAATATAAAACTTTTGATATAGGTCCTAGGATTCTTGTGTTTTATAAAGCAAGAACTCGTTTTAACCGAGAAGGTTGATGATTTTTGTTTGATAAACATATATAATGTACTAGACCAAACTATAGAAATAACAACCTTCCTCCTAGAGGATATGGATTACGACCCTCAGAGCTTAAATTTGAATTCTGAGCATCTTGATTGGTTTAAATCTGAACCAATGAAATCGTGCCTATTCCGCCAATCCAGGTTTTTTGATTGGGTGGTAATATTGCTTGCTTTGTATATTCAAAATAATTCAGAGCTCTGTACTCTGAGGGTCCGTATCCATATATATATGCTATGCCAAAATACAAAATTAAAATAATTTGAGGAGTTTTTTAAACTCAATTTTTGATCAAAAATAAGGATCTTTCGAAAATTTGGTATCTAAAAAAATTAAATTAGTTTGCGATTGGCTAACGAAATTAGTTCTATTTAGGCCTTATTATGAAGCGATATTATTCATCATTTTTTGAACCGCTAGATTTTTCTAACTTTCGGTAGTCAAATTCCATTTACTATATAACAGGGGGGTCTACATTTTTTGGAAATAACTTCCGGCGATATTGGCACATTTTGGCGGAACTCCTGATCAACCAAATTAAATGCAAAAGTTTAGAAAACGCGTAAGCGTCCGAAGATGCCATCTATTTCCAAACATTTAAAGGCAGTTTAACAAAAGCATCGAATGAAAATAATCACAACAATGCGTAGAATTCAATACTTCACAAAGGCATCAATTGAAGTTGAAAAGGACTCAATTTGATAAACGTTAATCCTAAAATGACGTTCATTCTGAACGCTCAAAGTGATTTGGAGATCTATTATCTCGAAAAACGCGTAATTGGCAAATTTTCGCGATAATGCGCTCAAGTCTTTAAACTTCAAACAGTGAAATAACAAGGCTTCTACTTCGAAGACGATTTCGCCTAAATTTGGCGATATTGCGCACGCGATACTCTCCACCCAGTGTCTAAACACGGGATGAGTTTTCAATCCCGTCCCGCCCGGTCGACTCATATACCGATCCCGCCGCGCGTCCGACTCATCCCTAATACAAGAACTCTGTTGAGCTTAGTTATTTGAAATTGAGCATTTATTGAGAGTTTTTTGGTTGAAAACTCAGAAATGACATATGAAAAAAATTACAAACATTGATGTGGCGTACTTCAGCTTATATCGCCTTGTAGTGAATCTTAAATCCAAACTTTAATCGGCTCTGAACTAACACAAGCGCCGCTAGCGGGCGAAATATTCCAACGCGTATTTTAGATCTTATTTCGCGCGTTTTCGCGAAATAGAGATCATTCGTTATAGATTTTAGAGTCGTATTTTAAGAGAAGTGAAGGAGTAAGGTATAGAAAGAGGGAGAGGAGAATAAGGAAAGGGAAAGGAAGGGAGGGAAGGTAAAAAGAGAGAGTAAGGAAGAGAGAAGGAGAGGGAGAAGGGAAAAGATAATAAGAGGGAGCGAGAGAGGGAGAGAGGGGGAGAGTAGATAGCGGAGTAAGAGAAGAGAGAGAGAGAAGAGAAGGAAGAAGAAAGGGAAGAAGAAAGTAGAAGAGAAGGAGAAGAGAAAAGAGAAGAGAAGGGGAATACCGGCAAGCATAAGAAGAGAGAGAAAGGGGAGAAGGGAAAAAAAGAAAGGACGAAAGAAGAAGAGGGAAAAGGGGAAGAGAGAAGAGGACAAAGAAAGAAGGAGGTAGGGGGAGAAGGAGAGAGGAGAGGAAAATGGAAGGAAGAGTAGAGGGGGGGGAGAAAGAGAAGAGGAAGGAAGGAGAGGAAGAGAGGAGATAGAAGAAAGAATAGAGACTTAGAGAGATAAAGAAGGACGAGAAGAAGAGGGGAGGGAGGTAGGGAGAGTTGGAGAAAGAGGAGAGAGCCAGGAGTTTATATGTAGTTGATAGATGGAAAAAGAGTTATTGATATAAGAAGTAGGATTTATGGTTAATGTTTTTTGAGTTATTATGTAAGGGGAAAGTAATGAGAAAAAGAGGGAAGAGATGTAGATATATGGAGGGGGGAGGAAGAGGTTAGAGAAGAAAGGAAGGAAAGTTAAGTTGATTAAAGAGAGTTAGATCTAGAAGGTTGGGATATGGTAGGATTAAATATAGGACGAAGAGGAGGGGGTTAACGGGAGAAAAGAAAAGGAGTAGAGGAGGGAGAGAGGAGGAGTTAAAGGAGAGAGAGGAAGAGGGAGGAAAGGGGGTAAAAAGGAACGAGAGAAAAGGGAAGGAATAAAGAGAAGGGAAAAGAAAGAGAAGGGCAGGGGAAAGGGAAAAGGGGAACGAGAGGAAGACAGAGAAAGGAGAGGACAGAGAAAGAAAAAGAGGGAAAGAGGGAGAGGGGGAAAGGGTAAGAATGCAAAGAGGGAAAGAAGAGAGAGGAAGTACGAGAAGGTTGATATATAAAAGAAAAAAGGGTAAATAGGAAGCAAGTGGGGTAGAAAGGGAGAGAGAGAATGTAAAGAGGAGAGAGGAGAGCGAGAAGAAAGGTAAGCGTAGAGGAAAGAAGGGTTATTAAAGAGGAAGAGGTGGCAGCGAGGGAGAAATAGAAAGAAGAGGAGGAAGGAAAGGGGAAGAAGATTTATGATAAAAAGGAAGGAATGAAGATGGAAAGAGAAGGGGAGAAAATAAGAGAAGATAGAGGGAAAGAGATAAGGAAAAAGAGAGGGAGGGGAAGAAGAGGGAGAGGAGAAAGGAGGGGAAAGGGAGGAAGAGAGGAGAAGAGAAGAGGAGAGAAGTTAAGGAAAAAGAAAGGCGAAGAAAAGAAGAAGAAAAAGGAGAGAGAAAGGGGAGAAGGAAGAGAGAGAGTTTGGAGGGAGATAGAATAAGGTAAGAAGACAAGAAGAGAGGGAAAGTAATAGAAGAAAGAGAGAGGAAGAAGGAGCGGCCGAGGAGGGAGGAGAAGAGAAGGTAGGGGATAAGAAGAAGAGAAGATGGAGGGGAAGGGGGAGGAGAAGAGATGGAGAAGAGAGAAATTGGAAATGTATATATTTGTGTTATAATGTAGTAGGAGAAAGGTACGGTTATTTTAATCATATTTTTAGTTTGTATAATATATTTATAGTTTGAGAAAAAGAAGGGAAGGATAGAAGGATAGAGTAGGGATTGATAGCATGTATTATATTGTTGTATTGGAGTAAGGAGGGCATTGAAGTTATTAGTGAGATTTTGCAGGCGGGTAAATAGGGAGAAAAGGAATAAGGAAGAAGGAGATGAGAGATGAGAAAAATTGGTAGAAGTAAATTAGGGAGAAGAATAAGAAAGGCGAGGAAAGAGGGGTAACAAGAAAGAGGGGAAAGAAAAAAGAGAGGGAAGAGTAAGGTAGGGGAGGGTAGAAGAGGGAGGGAAGAGGAGAGGAGGAGGAGAGAATATAGAAAAAGGGAAGACAATAAGAAAAAAGTAGAAAGAGGAGGAGGAGAGAAGAAAGGAAAGAGAAGGAAAAGAGAGAAAAGGGCAAGGGACGGGGAGGGAATTAGGAGCTAAGAGGAAATAGGGTAACGGAAGGAGGAAGAGAGGGAAGCAAGAAGAGAGTATAAAAAAAGGGAGGAAAGTAAAGAGGAGAGCAGGGATAGAAAAATAGAAAAGAGACAAGAGAGGAAGAAGAGGGGAAAGGAAGGAGAGAAAGAAAAAAGGATAGAGGGAGGAGAAGGAAAGGAGAGGAAAGGGGGAAGTAAAAGGAAAGGAGATACGAGGGGGAAAGAGATAAGAGAAGCGAGGAAAGAGAAAGAGATAAGGAGAGAAGGGAAAGAGAGAAAGAGTAAAAAAGGAAAAAGAAGGAGAGAGGAAAGGAGGGGGAGGGAAGGGGAGGATAGGAGGAAGGGGGAAGGAGAAAAAGGAAAGGAGGAAATAAGAGAAAAGAAAAGGAGAGGATAAGAAGAGAAAAAAAAAAGAACATAGAAAGAGAGGGAAAAAAAGAAAGAATAGAAAAGAAGGAGAGCGAAGAAAGAAAAGAAAAAAAAGGAGGATTAAAAGGGGGGAAGGAGAGGCGGAGAAATAGGAGGTATGAGGGAGAAAGAGAGGAGGATAAAGAAGAAAGAGAGGAGATGAGGAAGAAAGGAGAAAAAGAGAGGAAAGGGGGAGGCAGAAAGGGGAGAAAGAAAGAAGAGAGATAGACGAAAGAAGATAAAGGGAGAAAAGGAGAGAGAGGGGAAAGGAGGAGTGAAGAAAAGGGGTTAGTGAGAGGGCGAGGCGGGGGGATAAGGGAAAGAGGAAAAGGGAGAAGAAAATAGGGAAAGGCAGATAGAGGAGAGAAAGGAACGAGGGAGACGGGAGAGAAGGGGGGGAGGAAAGAGAAGGGAGAAAAGGAAAGAAGAACGGAGGGGGGAAGAAAAAAAGAATAAAGTTTAGGCGAAAGGAAGAGGGAAGGGAAAGGAGGAAAAGGTTAGAGAGAGAGAAGAAAGAGGAGAGACAGAGGAAAGAAGAATAAGAAAAAGGGAGGGGGAAGGAGAGATGGAGGAGGAAAGGAAAAAAGTACGAAGGGAGGCAAAGGAAAAAGAGGAAGGGGGAAAAAGAAAAGAGCGAGGAGGAGGGAGGGGGGAAAGGAGAGGAAAAGGAAGGGAAGAGGAAGAGGGGAAGAGAGGAAAAGGAGAGGGAGAGGGAGAAAGGGATGAAAAGAGGGGAAAGAGAAGAGAGGGGAAGAGAGAAAGAAGAAGAAAGAGGAGGGAGGTAGGGAGAAAGGAGAGAGGGGAGGGAGGGGAGGAAGGAAGGAGAAAGAGAGAAGATGATAGGGGAGAAAGAAGAGCGAGAGAGGAGGGAGAAAGAGATCGGGTAGGAGATGAGGGGGAAGGGAGAGATAGCAGGGGTTAGGGAGCGAAGGAAAGAAAAAGAAAGAAAAGAAAGGAAAAAGAAAAGCGGGAAGAAGAAGAAGAGAAAGGAAGAAGCGGAGAATTACCGAAGAGGAGGAAAGGGAAGAAGGAGGAAAAGGATGAAAGGAAAGGGAAGGAAGGAGGAGGAAGAAGGAGAGGGGAAAAAGAGAGGAAGAGAGAGAGGGGAGGGGGGAGGAAAGAGAGGGTAAGAGACGAGAGGAAGGAAGCAGAAAAGAAAGAGAGAAGAAGGCAGAAAGGAGAAAAAAAAAAGAGATCCGAAGCGGAAGGGAGAGAAGGGAGAGATAGAGGGGAGAGAAGAGAATACGAGAGAGACGAAGAGAGAAGGTAGGAGTGAGAGAAGTAGGAGAGAGAAGAGGGAGAAGACAGAGGGTAGGAGAGAGAAAAAGGGAATAGAAGGAGAGAAAGAAAGAGGAGAAGAGGGAGGAAGAGGAGAAGAAGAGAAAGGAGAGAGGAGAAAGAGAAGAGAAAGGAGGAAAGGGAGGATATCGATGAGAGAGAGGAAGGAGATGGGAAGCGAGGGGAGGGAAGGAGGAAGAATAAAAAAAAAAGAGAAGGGAGAAGAAGGAGGAAGAGAGGGTAGAAAAGGAAGAGAGGAGAGGAAAGAGCGAAGATCTTAAATTTAAGGGAGAAGGAGAGAGAGGGGGAAGAAGGGAAGTAGGAGAGAGGGAGGAGAGAAGGGAGGAAGCGAAAGACGGAAATTAGAGGGAGAGAAAAGGAGAGGAAAGAGGGGGGGGAGAGAGAAAAAATAAGGGAGAGAAAAGATAAGAAGGGGAGGTAGGGAGGGGAGAAAGAGGAGGGAAGAGGAGAGGAAGGGAGGGAGAGAAGAAGGAGGGAGAGGGGAGAGGAGGGAGGGAAGGAAGAAAGGAGGAAAAAGGAGAAGAATAATACGGGAGGAAAGAAGATAAAGGGGAGGAAGGGTACATAAGAGTGGAGTAGAAAAGCAGGGTACGGAGAAGGCGAAGGAAGAGAGGGAATAAAAGAGAGGTATGTGAAGGGAAGATAGCACGGAAAGGCGAGAAGAGGAAAGGAAAAGAAATGAAGGGAGGAAGGGGCGGGGGGAGGGGACAGAACGGAGGAGAAGAAGGGAAAAGAGAGAAGGAAAGAAATAAGGGGGGGAGAGGAGAGAAGGAGGGGGGAGGAGGAGAAAGAGAGAGGAAGGGGAAGAAAGAGAAAGGAACGAAGGGGGAAGGGAGAAGGGAGGGAGGGAGAGAAAGAAAAGAGGGGAAAGAAAAGGGAAGAAAGAAAGAGGGAAGAGGAGAAGAAAAAGAAGGGAAGAAGAGAGAAAAGAAGAGCAGAAGGAAGAGAGGGGAGGGAAAGGGGGGAGAGGTAAGGAAAAAAGGAAAAAGAAGAAAAGGAGAGGGAGAAAAAGAGGGGGGAAGAGAGGGTATAAGAAGAGAAGGGGAGTAAGAGAAAAGGATGAAGGATAAAGAGAAAGAGATAGGAGAGGGGCAGACGAGCGGAGAGGGAAGGAGGGGGAGATGAAGAAGACGAGAGGAGGCGAAGGGGGAGAACAGAGATAGGGAAGGTAGGTTAGAGGAAAGGAGGAAAGAGGAGGAAGGAGATAGGGGGAGGAGGGAAGTAGGAAGGGAGAGTAGAGGGAGAGGAAACAGGTAAACGAAGAGAAAAGAGGGAGAAGGAGAGGGAGGGGAAGAGGATAAGGAAGGGTAGAGAGGGAGGAGAGAATAGGGAGAAGGGAGAAAGGAAAGAGAGAAAAAGAGAGGGGAAGAAGGAACGGGAAGAAGAGGAAAGGAAGGGAGAGAAGAAGGGGAAGAAGGGAAGGGGAGAGGAGGGAAGGACGGAAGAGAAGGAGAAGGGGAGAAAGGAGAGTAAGGAGAGAAAGAGTAGAGAAAAAAGAAGGGGAGGAAAGGGGAAGGAGGAGGAGGGGGGGGGCAATAGACTAAAGGAGAGGGGAAGAGGGAAGTAAGGAGTAGAAGAAAGAGAAAAAAAAGAGAAGAAGAAAGTAGAAAGAAAGAAGACGAAGGGAGAGAGAAGAAAAAAGGGAAGAGAAGGAGGAAGGGAAAAAGGGAGAGAAGAGAGGAATAGGAGGATGAGAAGAAAGGGAAGAGAGGGGGAAGAAAGGAAGAAGAGAAAGTACGGAAAAAGGGAGAGGAAAGGGAAGAAAAAGAGAGAGAAGGGGAAGAAAGAAGAAAAGGGAGAAAAAGAAGGAAAGGGGGAAAAGAGGGGACGATAAGAGAAAGAAAGGGGGGGAAAAGAAGAGGGGCGAGGAAAGAGAAAAAGAAGAAAGAAGAAGAAGAAGAGAGGGGAGAGAAGAGAGAAACGAACGAAGAGAGGTAGGAAGAGGAAGAAGAGAGGAGGGAAGGAAGGAGGGGAGGAAAAGAAGGGGAGAGCGAGAGAGAGAGAGGACGAGAGAGATAGTAAAAGGAGTAAGAAAGGAAAGGAAGGTAAGGAGGGGGAAGAAAGAAAGAGAAAAAGAGAAGTAAGAAAGAAGGAAGGAGGGGGGAAGCAAAGTAAGTTAAGAGAAGAGGGAGAAGGGAGGAGGGAAAGAGAGAGGAGCAGGCAAAGAAGGGGGAAGGAAGGAAGACGGATAGAGGAGAGAGGGAGGGGGAAGAGAAGTAGCGAGGGAGGAGGAAAGAAGGAGGTATAAGAAGAGGAGAGAAAGGGAAAAAGGGAAAAGAGGGGGAGAGAGAAAGGAGAAGATAGAGGAAGTAAAGGGGGGAGGAGAGGATATAAGGAAAGGGAAATAAAAAAAGAGGGAAGGGGAGGGAAAGGATAAAAAAGGAAGACGAGGACGGGAACGAAAGGAAGGGGATGGAAGAAAGAGGAGCGAGGGGGATAGAAAGAGAGACTAAGGGAAGAGAGGAGGAAGGGGTGAAAGGGGAGAGGAGAAAGGGGACGGAGGAGAGAAGAGAGGGGAGAGAGATGTTTAGGGAAAAAGAGGAGAAGAAAAGGAGGGTAAGAGAAAAGTAAGTAAGGAGAAGGAGAAAGAAAGGGAAGAGAGAAGGAGAAGAAGGGGAGAAGGAAAGGAGAGAGGGGAGGGAGAGACGAAGAAGTAGTAAAAAGAGGAGGGAAAGAGGAAGGATAAGAACGGAGAAAGAGGGGGAAAAGGAAGAAAAGAATGAGGGAAAAAAGGGGAAGGGAAAGATGAGAAAAGAGGAAAGAGGAGGGGAAAAATAAATAAGAGAAGTAGGAAAAAGCGAGAGAAGAGAAAAGGGGAAAGGGAGGAGAAAAAGGAAGGAGAAGAAAGAAAAAGAGGTACGAGCAGAAGAGGAGGGAAAGAAGGGAAGAAGATGGATTAAAGATAGGCAGTAGGAGGAGGGAAGAAGATAAGGCAGGGGAAGGAAGCGAGGACGCAGAGAAGGGGAAGGGAAGAGGGAGAGAGAAGGAAGAAGAGGAAGTAAGGAGGGGAAGAGAAGGGTAAGAGGGCGGACGAGGGGTTAGAGAGAGAGAAAACGGGAGAGATAGGGAGGAGAGGGGAGAAAAAGAGAAGGAGAACGAGAGGGGGGAAGAAAGAGAAGAAAAGAGGAGAATGAGAGGGAGGAGGGAGAGGGTAAGAGAAAGGGAGAGGAAATAAAAAAAGGGGGGGATAAGGGAGGAAGAGTAAGAAGAGCAAGGGAGGAGGGAGAGAGAAGGAGGGGAGGGAAAAAAAATTAAGAGGGATAAGCTAGGGGGAGAGGTTGAGAGGACAGAGAAAGAGAGGGAAGAAAGATAAGGAAAAGAAAGAGAGAGAGGAGAGAGAAGGAGAGAGAGGGGAAGAGGGGGAGGTAAAGGAGGGAGGAGGGGGGAAGTACAGAAGAAGAAGGAAGCGCGGTAAGGAGGAAAGGAGAGAGGAAAGGAGGGGAAGAGGGTAAGGAGAGAGAGACGAGGGGAGAAGAGAGAGAGGGGAAAGGATCAAAGAGATGGGAAGGGAGGAGAGGGGAAAGGAGGAGAAGGAGAGCAGTAAGAGGAGGAAGGAAGGAAGAGAGGAGAGGAGGGAAGGAGATAGGAAAGAAGAAGAAGAGGGAAGGGAGGGGAGAGGGGAAGAAGTGAGAGAAGAGAGAAGAAGGAAGAAAGAGAGGTGAATGAGGAATAGGGAGAGAGCAAAGGGAAGGAGAGGGAGGGTGAAGGAAGAGGGGATAAGGAAGAAAAGTTAGGAGTAGGTAGGAAAGAGGAGGAGGGGGGAGGGGGGGAAAAGAGGAGGGGATGGAGAGGAGAGGGAGAGACGAGGAGAGAGAATAGCAAAGGAGGGGGGAGCAGAAGAGGGAAAAGGGCAGAAAGAAGAAGAAGAAGGATGGGGAAAAGGAACGGGAGAGAGCAGAGAGAGGAGGGAGGGATAGAAGAAGAGAGTGGAGAAGAGGAGAAAAAAAAAAGGAGGAGAAGATGAGGAAGAGAAAGAAGAAAGAGAGAAAAGAGAGAAGAAAGAGGGAAGAAGAAGAGAGGAAAGAAGGATTGGGCGAGTAGAGTACAGAGAGAAGACGAGGGGAGGAGAGAGAGAAAAGAAGGAAAAGAGAGGGGGGGGGGAGAGGGAAAAGGAAAAAGAAAAAGAAAGAACAATAGAGGAAAAAGGAAGGGGAAGGACGAAGGGAGAGAAAAAAGAGGCGAGGAAGCGGGAAGTAGACAGAGGGGCCGACGTAGAAGACGGAAGAGGAGAGGAGAGAAGGGGGGGAAGGAGAGGAGAAAGAGAGAAGGAAAGCAGCCAGGAAAGAAAAGAAAGAGGGAGAAAGAGAGGAGAAGAGAGAGGGGAGAAAGAGAAGGCGGAAAGGGAGGAAAGAGGGAAGGGGAGGGAGAAAAAAGAAGAAAGGAGAGAATGGGGAGAAGCGAGGTAGGGAAGAGAGGGAAAGAGGGAAGGGAGGGGAAAGAAGAGGGAAGAGAAGGATAAGAAGAGGAATAGGAGAGGAGAAAAAGAAGGAGGAAGAGGGGAGAGAGAGGGAAGGAGAGGGAACAAAGAGAGGAAGAGAGTAGGAGAGGGGAAAGGGAGAGGCGAAAGGAGAGGGACGGAGACGGGAGGAGAAGGAAAGAGGAGGGGGAGATGAGAGGGAGAAAAAGAAAGGATGAAAATGGAAAGAAGAGGAGGAAAGATAAAAGAGAAAAGAGGGAAAGAATAGAGGAAAGAAAGAAAAAGAAAGAAGAGGGAAAGAGGAAAGGGGAAGAAGAGAAGAGGAACGGGGAAGAGAGAAGGAGGAAAGGGGAGAGAGAGTAGGCAGAAAAAAGAGGGGAAAAGTCGAGGGAGGGAGAGAAGGGACAAGGAAGTATAAGGAAAAAGAGAGGAAAGAGAGGACGGAAAGGCGCAGAAGAGAGGAGTAATAAGAAGAGAAACAGGGAAGGAGGAGGAGGGAAGGAAGAAGAGAAAGAAGAAAGACGAGAGAGAGGTAGCAAAGAGAAAAGATAAAGAGGGAAGAAGGGGAGATGAGAAGAGGGAAGAAAAAGATAGAGGTAGGGAAAGGGAGAGAATAGGGGAGAAGGAGAAGGGAGGGAGGAAGGAAGGAGAGAGGAACAAAAGGAGGGAGGAGGGGAGTAAGTAAGAAAAAGGGAAGAAACGAAGAAAGGAGAGGGAGAAAAAAAGGGAAGGGGGAAAGAAAAGAGGAAAGAGAAGAGAAGAGCGGATGGAGAAGCGAAGAGAGAGAGAAGAAGAAAAGAAAAGGAGAAGGGCTTACCCGACGAGGGGATTATCAAGGATGTTCTACCGGAGGGAATATATGTAGACGCAGGACGGTTAGAGAGCAAGACGAGGGGAGGAAGAAGTAGAGAAAGGAAAGGGAAATAGAAAGAAAAGAGAAGGGGGGAAGGGGGTAAGAAAAAGGAATAGAGGAAAGAAAGGTAGAAGAGACGGAGAGGAAGATGGAGCGAGCAGGGCAGAGTAGAAATGGAAAAGAAGGGAGGGGGGAGGAAGAATGAGGAAAGGAACGTAGGGAAGAGAAGAGAGGTAAGTAAAGCGGGAGTTAAGGAAGGAGAGAAAGAGGGAAAAAGGAGAGGAAAAGGAAGAGAGAGAAAGAGGAGAAGGAGAAGAGAGGAGAAAGAAGAGTATACAGAGGGGAGAACAGGGAGAAGAACGAAGGAGGAGATAGGGAAAGTAAGAAAAGGAGGACGAGACGAAGGAAGTAAAGCGAGAAAATGAAGAAGGGAGGGGAGGGAGAAAAGGGGAGGGGAGCAGAGGAGGGAAGGAAAAGGAAGAAAGAGAAGGAGGAAGGAAGAAGGGGAAGCGAGGGGAGGAAAATGGATTTAGTAGCGAGGAGAAGGAGGAGAAGGATAGATGGGTGAAAAAGAAGCAGGGTAAAAAAGGAAGAGGAATGCGAGTGAGAAGGGAAAGAGAGAGAAGGGGTAGACGGAAGGAGGAGAAAAGGTAGAGAGGGACAAAGGGAAAGGTGAGAAGGAGGAGGGAGGAACGAGAGGGGGATGAAAAAGGGGGAGAGGTAGGTAAAATGATGGGGATTGAAGGAAGCAGGAGGTAGGCGGAGGGAGCGGGAAAGAGAAAAGAGGGGAGGAAAGGAAAAAGGAAAGGAAGAAAGGAGAGGAGACGAGAAGGGAAGGAGAAGAGAGGGAGTAGGGGTAGGAAGGAAGAGGGAAGGGAGTAAGAGCAAGCAGCAAGTAAGGGTAAAAAGAGGAAGAGGAGAAAAGAAGAAGAAGGAAAAAGAAGGGGAAAGAGAGGGGAGAATAGAGAGAAAAAGGGAGAAGAAAGGGCAGAAGGGAGAAAAGGGAGAAGAGAGAGAAGGAAGACTGAGGGAAGCGAGTGAGCAGGAAGAGAGGGTTAGAAGGGGGAGGAGAGAGAAAAGGGAGAAGAATAAGTAGACGAAGGGAAGAGAGACGAAGAATGGAAGAGGGGGAAAAGTAGGGAGAGGGGAAGAAGGTAGGAAAAGGGGGGGAGAAAGAGGTAAGAAAAGAGGAAGGGGAAGACGAAGAAAGAGACTTTGGCAGAAGGGGGGGGAGAAAGGGGGAGGTAAAAAAAGCTAGAGGAGATAAAGACAGGCGTAGGTGGAGAGAGAGAAAAAGAGAAGGAGTAGAGAGGGGGGAAGAAGAGGAAGGGGGGAAAAGGGACGAGAGAAGAAGGGCATAAATAAGGGAAGAAAAGGTCGGAAGGATTAGAGAAGAGGGAGGAAGAGTAGGAGAGGGAAGGATAAGGGATAAGGACGGAGAGAGGGGGAGGACAGGAGAAAAAGAAGGCAGGAAGAGAAGGAGAGATAAGGAAAGAAAGTAAAGAGATTTAAAAAGGAAGAGGAAGGAGGAAATGAAGGGCAGCTAAAAAGGAGAGACGGGTAGGAAATGAAGGAAGAGAAGGAGGAGAAGGAAGGTAGGGAAGGAAGACCAGGGAAGTAAAAAGAAGAAGGAGGGGAAGGAAGTTTAGGGGGAAAAGGGAGGGAGGAGAAAGAGAAAGGGAGAGAGAAAAGCGCAGAAACAAAGAGAAAGAGATAGAGAAGGGGAGAAGAAGAACGGAAAAGGGGAAGGGGGAGGGGAAGAGGAAAGAAAAGGCAGAAGAAGGAGAAGGGGAAATGGAGAAGATGGAAGAGCGAAGAGAAAAGGTAAGGAGAGGTAGGAGAGAGGGAGGAGGAGGGGGAAAAGCAGGTAGGAGGATTAGGGGAAGTAAAGAAAAAAGAAAAAGAGGGGAAGAGGGAGAAGAGGAGAAGGTGGAGTCAAGGGAAAAGAAGGTGAAGGAAGAGAAGAGTAGCGAAGAGAAAAAAGAGCAGCGGTAGCGGAGAGAGAATATGAAAAAAAACAAAAAGGGAAAGAGAGAGAGAGGAGGGAAAGGAGAGAAAGGGGGAAGAAAAGGAAGGACGAGGGAGAAAAATAGGAGAGAATGTAAGAAGGAAGGAGGGGAAGTCGATATGATTGCAGAGGAAATAAAGGTATAGAGAAAGATAAGCAAAAGAGGAAATGCTAGGAGAAAAGAGAAGGAGAAGGGGAGGAAGGGGAAAAGAAAGAAAAAGAAGAATTACGAGGGGGGGATAATAGAAAGAAGAAAGAAAAGGAAAAAGATGAAGGAAGAGGAAAGAAAGAGGAAGAAGAGAGGAAAGAGAAGGAAAGAAGGAGGGAGGGAGGGAGGGGAGAAAGAGAGAATGAAGGAAGCGGAGAGGGAGAAGGAAGAAAAAGAAAAAGGGAAAGTAAGAAGAAGAAGATGAGAGAGGATTACAAAGAGAGAAGGAAAGGGAAAGGAAGAAAATAAGAGAAGAAAAAAAGAAGAGAAGAGGAGGGGAGAGAAAAGAAAGGTGAGGAGGAAGAGAGAAGGGGGAGAGGGGAGGGAGAGGGGAGAAACGGGGAGAAGGAGGAGGAGGGAGAGGAGGGAGGTAGAGAAAGAGGGGAGTAGGGAAGAGGAGATAAAGAAGAGAGAAGAAGAGAGAAGTAAGAAGGAGGGGAGAGAAGACGGGGACAGCAGAAGGGGAGGGAGAAGAAGAAGGAACAGGGAAAAGGATAAAGAAGATCCGTAAACGACGCGGGAGGAAGAAGAGCGAGGGACAGGGAGAGAAGGGAGGAGGATGAGGAGGGGAGAAGGGAGGAGGGAGGAAAGGAAGGGGAAGAGATGAAAAGATAGAAGGGGCAAAAACAGTAGTGAGGAAGAGGAGGAAGGGGGAAGAGAAGAAGAGAGAGAAGGAGAGTGAAGAGAAAGAGGGAGGGAGAAGGGGAGGGGGAGAGGAAGAGAGAAGGGGCAGGAGAGGGAAGAGAGGGGGGGAAAAGCAGAAAAGGAGAGGAGTAGAGAGCGAAAGGGGCAAGAGGAAGGTAGATAAGAGAAGAAGAAGGATGAACGAAAGGGAAGGAAAGGAAGGAAGAGGAAAGGCAGGAGCAATAAGGGAGTGGGGGGGAGTAAGGGGAAAGAAAGAAGGAAGAGGGATAGAAGAGGAGGAAACGAAGAGAGAAGAGGAAAAGGACGAGCAGGGAGGAACAGAAGGAAAAAGAAAAAGGAGAGAAAAAGGAAGAGAAGAGGAAGAGAGAGAGGAGAAGAGAGAGTGGGAGGGAGAGAAGAGAGGGAGAGATGGAGAGGAAAAGAAAAACGAAGGAAGATAGGTCTTAGGGCAGGACAATAGAAAAAGGGGAGGAGGGAAAAGGAGCAGGGGAAGAGGAGGAGGGGGAGAGGAAGGGAGTGCAAAGAAAGACGTTAGAGCGGGAAGAGAAAGAAAGGGAGAAGAAGACAGAGAAGAGGAAGAAGACGAGGGAAGGCATAAGAATGAGGGGAGAAAGAGCGTGCAGAAAAAGGGAAAAGAGAGGTGAGGAAGGAGAACAAAGATAGAGGGAGAGAGGAAGAGGAGAGGGAGGGGAAGGAGAAGAAGGGGGGAGGGGAGAAAGGGAGGAGATCGGAAGAAGGGACGAGGCGATGGGGATAAGAGGAGGTTAAGGAAGAAGAAAGGAAAGGAAGGGAGGATGAAATAGGGAGAGGAGAGAAAGGGGAAAGGATAGAAGGGAGGAAGAGTAGAAAGGAAGAGAAGGGGGTGAAGGAAAAGGAAAAAAAAGGGAAAAAAGGGAAGAAGAGGAGGGAAAGAGAGGGAGAAAGGAGAAGAATAAGAAAGGCTAGGAGAGAGGGAAAAGGTAAAAGAGAGGAGGTAAGAGAGGGGGAGGGAAAGAGTTAAGAGGAAAAAGAAGAGAAAAAGAAGGGAGGAAAGAGTGCTAACAGGACGGAAGAGGGCGGAGAAAGAAGAGGAGGAGAGAGAGGGATATGAGGAGAGGAGGCACCGGAGAGAGGAGGCAGGGAGATAACGAAAGAAAAGGGGGAAAGAAAGAAGGAGAGAAAAAAGGGGAGTAAAGAGAGAAGAGGTGCAACTGCCCTAGAATTATTTTGAGGCGGGATTGAAAGGTACCAGATTACGACACCTAGTAGGTGTCACCTACCTCCTTAATACCGCTTTTTCGAAAAACAAATTATAAACAGGCCGGATCAGAGCATTAACCATTATTACAGTATGTAAACAAATTGTTCGAGACCAACAAAGGAAATTTCTTTGGATAAAAACCCATAATTGGCAGGAGAATTACTTTCAATCCAGAGGAAATTGCAGCTTTTGGTCTCGAAATTTTCTTTACATACTGTTAATCATAAATGATTCAAAAATAAGATCAGATGTACTTTTAATAAGTATTTTTAGTTGATATCTTCAGAACAAAATGGTTATATTATAAACTTTATACATGAACAGTATGTAAGAAATTTGTTCGATACCAAAAGCTCCAATTTCCTCTGGATTGAAAGTAATTCTCCTGCCAATTATAGGTTTTGATCCAGAGAATTTTCCCTTGTTGGTCTCGAACAATTTTCTTACATACTGTAAGTATATTTTTCTAGTAAGCTTTCGATCCTTATAAAATTTTAAACCAAACTGTTTTTTTGATCTGATTAATATCGTGAAGAATAAAGCATTCAAAATAAGATCTAAAATACCTGAATTGTTTTTTGAGTTTTTTTGTATTATTTTGAAATTATATACTCAGAATTGGCCACGCACTTCAGCGAAAAAAAGAGTCAGACCTCGAATAAATATAAATTTTTGGAAATTAATTCAATTATCGATTATAAAACCGCCACTGATGTGAATGATAGTGAAAGTCCTTAACGAACGAGAAAAAACGGTGTTCTTCGACACAACCTATAAAAATCGTTAGAATATCCTTTTCCAAACCGAAGTCCATCTTAAAAATGCTTACTATCTCTATATTGCGTGTTCGAATCCCGACTGTGTTGTCTAAATGATTGCCTTGAGTAAGATTATAGTAAAAGGTGCTTGACATTGGGTCCGCCGAAATTAATTGGTGTGTTCTCATTCAAGCAATCATTAAGACAATTACTGAGACGACATTAGTGAGATTTGAACACGCGCTAAGGAGATGGTAAGCATTTTTAAGATGGACTTAGGTTGGCAAAATAATATAGCTAGGGCTATCAAATAATACCCTGGGGCATAAATTGTAAGATTCATACGACCTTTATATCCAGTAGTTATTTTTTGCACGTCAAGATATAGCTTTCAAAGTATTCATTTAAATAATAATATGATTTTAAGATTCGAATTAGGCAGATTTTTTCAATTGTCAAATTCGACAGATCAACCCTATCTGACATGTTTTTGCCCTGAATGGTATCAACGACCATAAATTAATCCACCAAGCTTTATTCAGCAAATGACGGTGTCCAATCTGACGTTAAAAAAACTATGATTATGAAAATCTATATTTGCCAACTTTATATATTTAAACTCTTTAAATCTCAAATCCCTCAACTAGAGCAAAAATTAATCTGGGACACTTGGTGATGCAAAGTGAGCAAAGTTGGATACTTCGTTTAAAGGTTACATGTTGCCAACAAAAATGCTTAATTTTGTGAAACGTGACTGAATGCAATTGATGCCGGTTGAATATAATTTGGTCAGGCAAGTTGTTTCGAAAAAATTTTTTAAGTAATAATTGTAGGTTGGTTTATCCGAAAAAAAATTTATTCACTGTTAATTTTTTCTGGCGCCTGATCTTTCGCAAAATATTATAAAATTTTGTGTTCGAGGTCTGAATCCAGAAAAACAGCTACTCGAAAGTTTATGTTTTTTAGGCACTAGCGTTTGCAAAAATTTGAGCGAATTTTGAAATCTTACTTAGGATGAGATAGATTTGTCGATGAATTAAGTCAAAAAACGGTGATGTTTGGCCTATTCAAAATACCGCGTGAGTTTCAAGTGAGGAAGACATTTGTGCTGGTATGAAAACCCTTCTTTTTGTGTCATCAAATGCAAAGTTGCATTTAAACTATGAATGAAAAATGACATGTATGAAAGTAGACAAGTGATCTTTTTCGTGAGTCTATGAAAATAGCTGATATTTTGAAATGCCAACATCAACTTTCAAAAATAGTCAACTTAGGCAAGTTTCTTAGAACCCCTATTTCAATTTCAATAAAACCGTTGGATTGTCGACAATAAATCTTTAAAATCTTGATAATAAATCTCATGCTTGCAGAAATAAACTTTTTTTGTTCGATGAATTGAAATAACAAAATAGAGGAGGTGGCCAAATATTGCTAAGAATTGGGCACTCTTAGCGATATGGAGTCTCCGATAATGGAGACAAACATACAATTTTCCGATCATTAATGAGAAATGCGTGGGCATACCATATGACGTCACAATTTGACCAGTTAATTCAATTTTTAAAAGTTTTGCATCAGCGGTCTGATTCGGACCATTTTTTGAAATTTTTTTTTTTAAATTTTTGTGCTCAGTGTAAGCTATCGAAGAACTAAATCGCATGAGTTGTTTTCAAAAAGCGAAATAAATACAAAAATTTGTCTAAAAAGTGGCATGAAAGTGGCAAGTACCGTAATAGATATGTATTTAGCAGAAACCGTCAATAGCATTCTAGTGAAGCATTTAAATATGAATAAATTGGAATTCTTGATATGTTTTATAAACAGACTGGTATGCTTTTGGTATCAAAAACAAAAATTACAGTATGTGGAAGTAATTTAACCACAAGTTTTTTTAATAAGATAATAATTTTTTTAAGTTTAAAAATACTTTTAAATTTCGAAATTTTTTTAATTATTTTGGATGAAGCTGAAATCCTCAATCTTGATGAAATATAATAAATGATGTTATTTATACTGTGAATTGAAAATAAGTTTTTTTTAAATGCATTCGTTTTTTTTGTAAAATTTCCTTCTTCAGTACGATTAAAATCTATGTGGGTTTACAAAAATGATTTTTAGATTTAAACAAACTTACGTGAATACGACAAAATTCGTACTAACAGATCAACAAAAAAATATTTATGGGCCTACAATCTCATTTGATTATTATTTCAAATTAACTTTCTAATCATATGTCTTATTGTTTTCACCGCGCTTTATTAAATACTTTGATAAATCTGTCTTATGTCATCAATTTATTTTGGCCCGAAAATGTGTAGAACCTTCAGAATATATATTTTTTATATTTCAGATTTATTGCCAACTAAATCGAAACAATGCATATATAAGATGTTTTCACAAAAAATTCAGAATAGAGGAAACAAGTTAGAATACTACCGCTGATGATAAAAGGAAATATTTATGATAGAGAAGAGTTAAATGTGGAAGTCAGGGGGCCCAATATCCTTTTCCCAACGGAACTTCATCTTTAAAACGCTTACTATCTCTATAGCGCGTGTTCGAATCCCACTGATGTTGTCTAAGTGATTTGCTTTGTGATTGCTTGAGTGATTACACACCGATAAAATTTAGCGGTTCTATTATCAAGACCATTGCCTATAATCATATTCAAGATAATCAGTTAGACAACATTAGTGGGATTCGAACACGCGCCATTGAGATAGTGAGCGTTTTTGAGATGGAGTTCCGTTTGGGAAAGGATATTGTCGAAGGTTTTTCGCCATAAATTTTCCGAGATATCGGGAACATTGAGCGATAATCGGTACTTTAGGCGATATCGGCACCCTCGGCGATATTTGGAGAGAAATAAAGTTTTCATTGGAAAAGGGCGTAGGTTTTCGAAATGACGTCATAATTTGAACAAATTTTGAATTTTATGAAAACTGAACGATGTGAAGCAACACTTGACAAGGGTAAACTTTGGAAATTTGATTTCGTAAAATGACGTCATTATATATACCGATAATTAATCACTCTACATTTATTTATTTATTATCTTTTATTCATTTTCAAAATGAATATATTTTGTAACTTTATTAATTTTCGAACTTACTTTCTAAAATAATTAAAAATGCAATTTATATTGAAAATTTTTAAATGTACAACACATTATGAAAATTAAGAAAAAATCATTACAGGAAATAAGTTCGAAAATAAATCAAACCCCAACATGTACTGATTCTGAAAAAAATAAACCAGGATATATTTCGGGTATGAATAGGCCTCCCGAGCAAAAATCAGCCTCTGATAAAAAGGTCCTATGAGTTTGAAAATCTCAGATCTAGGACAGTTTTTGACGCTTGAAATTTTGGTACAATTTTATATATATATTTTTTATTATATTTAATTTTGTTGAAAAATGAGTCATAAATCGTCAGAAGGTATGTCTTCAAAATGTATTTCTGATCAAATCCACAAACCTAAAATTCGAAATTTCCGCGTTTTTCTTCGAAGTATTTTTTTCAGAATATAGTCAAAAAATAATGTTCGTTATGATTTGATCGCTAAAACTTTAAAATATCGGCTTGAAGTAAGCCAACGTTTTGTTCAGTGTTTTACTGGCTTTGTTTTGAGCTTACATGCAAAAAAATCGAAGCACATTTTTTTCGAAATTTTTCGAATTTTATTTCGAAAGTCCTATCTTCAGTATGAATAGAAATTTGAGAAATAAGCTTCCTACGAATCTAAGGCATTTATCAAGGTTTACTTTGAAAAATTTTGGCCCCATTTTAAAACTTAATTTCGGAGGAGATAGATTTTTAAGCCAAAAATCGTGAAAAATGGCCAAAAATCGTTGGTTTATTGGACCGCTAAGAAAATTCAGTCATCGAAATGTAAATCGCTCTCCTATGAACCTAAGACTGCTTATTCAAGGTACATGTACGATGTCAACTTTTGAAAACTTTGACCGCCAGAAACAGCGCCACCAAGTGGTTGCACCAAAAAATGTTAATATGAGACATGCGGCTAGCAATATAAATTATATTTTATAAGCTCGCTGTTGTTTTTGTAGCCATCTTATTTTGAGCTATCGTCAAAAAAAAATTCTTTGAATCTCAAGTTTTTTATCTGTTAATTGCTGGTGATCACAAATATTTACCAAATCTGAAAAAACAATGTTATTTAGCGCTCACGTGAAATTTGGACAATGTTCTTCTGAAAATGTTCAAAAAAAAACATTTCTTTGATCGAAAAATTGATTTGATGGAACTTTGAGTAACCGGCAAGTTCAAACTCAACCTGAGCTTAATATTTAGGCAAATGAGAATGCGTCGATTATATTTTATCTTGTTTACGTCACTAATTCCAATAAAAACGTCAGTATACTAATCTTGAACCTTGATGTCAAATGACAGAAGGATAATGGACAAAGATCGGCTTTTCTGAGTGAAATAATATAAATTTATAATGTTTTATGACAAGTCTTTATGAACAATATCCTTTTTCCAACGGAACTCCATCTCAAAAACATTAACTATCTCTTTAGCGCGTGTTCGAATCCCACTCATATTGTCTGAGTGATTGTCTTAGTAATTGCTTGAGTGATTACAGACCGATAAATTACGCGGTCCCATTATCAAGACTCTTGCTCATAATCAACTCAAGACAATCACTCAGACAACATCAGTCGGATTCGAACACGCGCTATAGAAATAGTTAAAGTTTTTGAGATTGAGTTCCGTTTGGAAAAGGATATATTTAATTTTGTTAAAAGCAGTTTTTTTCGAAAATCGGTTGAAGCTACTTCTGATGCACAGTCCATTTTTGATATAATAATACAAATTTTAATACGTTTACAAAGGTATCGCGGATACCGTATCGTTAGATTTTTTAATGGTTGTTGGTTTGAAGCGTCTCCACTGAAGACTTATATAAGAAAAATTAACATTGAAAAAATTAATTTGCCTCAAGTTATGGCAAGTTAACATTCTGAGTTGAAAAATCTCGATTGTCATACAATATTGTGATTGCCAATAAAAATTTTTAACTGCTTAATTAAAAAGTAAAATAATTTATGCTGATGTCTGTTAAACGCGCATTTTTCCTCAAAATTTAAAATCCTTTAGCTTCCTGATATTATTTTTTATTGTTTTTGAGACATAATAATTAATTATTTTCTGTTTCAAAATAGTTTATTTTTGACGTTTCGGCTAAAAAGCCATTTTCATTATAACTACGGTGAAATCTGAGGCTCGATCACCCCCTTATATTTTCGCATCAAAAAGTTTCGCGTAAAAATATTTTGTGTTTTGTTCCCATTTCAAGAAAATTCCTTGATTAACCTCTTATATTTCGCATCTAAAAGTTTCGCTAAAGCTGAAGTCAAAAACCAAACTTGTTCTATGCACACTGAAAATGGCTGTTTAGCCGAAACGTCAAAAATAAACTTCCTTATATTGACTTTTTATTAATTGCAATTGATTTTTAAGATCTGATTCACTCAGCAATGATAATTGGTTTGTACAATTTTCAAGCAAAATTAAGTTTTTTGTGTAGATTAATTGGCATATCGAACCCCGAAACAAAAACTTTAACGAAAATTGAACAAAAAAAAATTGTCCGCCAAAAACAAAATTTTGAGAATTGGGATCTCATCAATTGTTTGTACTGCTTCTCTGGAGCCTGACTAGAAAATTAGAGAAATTAATGTTAACTCTAGGAGAAGATAGCTTTCTGGTGTTAGTCAAGGTTTCTGGCTTAATCAAGGTTTCTGTGTTAGCGTAGGTTACATTGAATCAGATAACAATAAGTGCAGAAATAATCTCGGAAACTGATTCTTTAAGTTGAGAAAATTTTTACGTGAAAACTTATACCAGTTTACCGAGAAACCGCGTCGAAAACAGCCTGATCAGCCACATTTCTCGAGATATCCAAAATTTGCATTATGCAAAAAAAAAATGAAAACTAAAGGCGCTGAAAAATTTCATGGCGACGCTGAAAAATAAAATTACAAATTTTAGCCTTATAGTCGATCGGTACTGTTGTTTCACATAATCTCAAGAATTTTCAAGTTTTTTCCATGTTTTTTGAAGGCGCTGAAATTTTTTTTATTTTTGAAATTACTAATTTTCAATTCGGTTGACTGGTGAAATGCCATTGAGAAAAACTTTCAAACTAGTATCATTTGCAGCTAAGGTTTCATTTATTACAGCAAAACTAAATCAAAGTTTGTAGCTTTCACTGTTTTTATTAGGCACGTTTAAAAACAGCTTCAACTCCGTTGAGAACCTCCTTAAGGGGATTGTGAGCAGGGAAGGGCATCCGAGCAGATTTTCAAGATCGGTTCGGTTCGGAAATTTCGGGCCTCAAAATTTTACAAGATCGGATCGGTTCGGACCCGAGTTTGAAAAAATGTGATCGTTTCGGTTCGGAAGCCCGATTTGAAAAGTCAAGATCGGATCGGTTCGGTGCTCGGACGTGATCGGTTCGGACCTGCTCGGATTTTTACTATGTTGGAATATATACTGAAAATTGAGTTGATTAATTCTGCGTTGACTTAAAGGGGTTGTGGATGTAAAGAATGCATGAGTCGAACAAAATAGTTTATATTTTTTCTAGTATCCGTCAATAACAATAATTTATTCTTAAAAATAATGAAATTATTCGTGCGGAGTGTGTATGAGATGTATGATTGGTTTCAACCCGTTAAGCGTCGCCCACGCATGGTATTTTGTCCCGCGTAGGCGCGTCAGGACAACAACAACCTTGGGAAATAAACCGCTGGGAAATTAAACCAAATGAACTTATTT
>SCLH01001275.1:20614-47935 GCA_004367855.1 Oikopleura vanhoeffeni | reverse complement strand
TAAAAAAAATATTTTCTGATCAGGTTAATTTCAAAATTTTAAGGTTGTTTAATAATTATCTCAAATGCTGGAATTTTATTTATCGGCGCAAAATTACTACACCGGGATCGTTCACGGATAATGAGTTCCCCAGCTGGCTGCTTGCACCGGAAAAAATATTTGGATCATTCCAAACCCGCGTCTTTGAATGGTCGTATAAAGTTGAGCTTTCGAGCTGGCCAAACCAAAGAAAAACCAAGAACTGGCAGCGAATCATCGTTGAAGGGGTTATCAGAAATTATAACTTATTTCGATGATTATCTTTATGAAACAAAATTATCTAAAAAAATAATTATTTTTGAGTTTTGTCGAAATATATGAAATACTCTCAGACGACATATCCGGAATATTTGAAAATGCTGAATCTGTGCACTTGATTCGTTGATCCCTTCCAAATCGGACCAATAAAATGGGCCAATTCTGCAATCAAGGGTGTAGATCGGGTGCTAGTATCCCACGTTGTTTGTTTCATGAAAATATTCAGGAGCTGTCCTCTGAGAGTCTGTAATCTATATATCGACTCGATATTATTAAGTCGTGATTTATTTTAAATTGTCCTTTAAAAAAAACACGAATTCGGTTTTTCAAGTCTCTGTAGTTACATTGTGTACGTTTCATATCACTTGAATTTGATAACTGTCACTTTTTGACATTTTCGTGATCAACAGTTTTCAATTATAAATTTATTTTACAATAGTTTATGAAAAAGCGCTAGAGAGCGAAACAATTTGATTCAAGTAAGAGGTATTTACATTTGCTTTGTCATGTTTTATTGGGCTTCCACGCACAACTGCTTTGGAAAACAAGTTATCCGATTGAGTTCGTAGATAGCCCAAGCTGAAGTATTAGGAGAACAATAAATTTACAAAAATGGTCCGAATCAGACCATTATCACCAATTTTCTGACAAAACTGATAATTTAACAATTTCAGTAATCTCAGAAAATAATAAAAAAAATCCGATTTGGATATTTTTTTATTTTAGTATTTACTTAATATTTGTGCTCAGTTTGAGGTATATAAAAACTTAGTTTGATCAGTCGTTTTCAAAAGCCAAATAATACTATATTAAAAAAATTAAAAAGTGACCGATATGCGCTGAAAATTTATTGTGCTGAATTAACTCGTAGACTCGCTTTCCGGCAAGTAGTGACCATTTATCATATAATTGCATTTTTGACGCTTTAACATTAGTAATAAGATCAGTCATTAGTAATTGATTGACCTGAAGACAAAATGATGTTTGTGCGTTTTTTTAAGAAAGTTTTTTGGAATCACCAAATAAAACCGATGATTGTGATAAGAAAAAAAAACTGTGGCTTTTTTTTCATAACATCATGGCCAAAAAATGATCACGTGACCGTATATTCTAAAAATAAAGGCTTTTTTATATAACACGAAAAGTTCAAAAACGATCACATGACCTTCAAATAAAGTGATAAGGTTTTGGTGGAAATACACAAATAGTATTTAAATTACGCCGAAAATTTTTGGGGACTAATAAACACATAATCTCAGAACTTTGTACATATCTGAATTTTTCAAAAACGTCACGTGATTTTATTTTGCAAGAAATATGGATTAAATTATGACATATTAAAAACTTTATTTTTGTACTATTTCGTTATTTTATTTTATTCGGACGTTGTTGTAATGAGAAAAAAGTCTTGAAAACGTTTGAAGTTCATCCTCAAAGACTTTTCAATGTAAGTTCAGTACTTTTCAAAATACCGTATATTGTGTACCGTATATCAAATTACTATAAATTTCAAAGTTCATAGAAAGTACCCTCATAAAAATCGAAAGGGTTGACTTGCTGATAAAAATTTGACCATTTTTTGCTTTTTAGTGACCGTTCAGTATATAATTGACTCATAGTTGCTAATATATATATTGAAAAATTGCCTTCGATTTTTTTGACAGTACTGAGAAGCCTCTTCGATTAACCTGAAATTGGCCGTGAACATTTATCGGAAATGAATTATTTAACACAAATTTAAACGTCATTTTACTAAAAAAAATTGTAAAAAACATATATTATTTTCGAATAGTTATATAAAACCATTCAAAGTTTACTATGCAGTAGTTGAAAATATTAATAAACGGTTGAATTCATATTATTATTTTGTTGTCGAGAAAACATTTACAGGCATTTTTTCAGTGAAACTAAATAGTCTTCATGAGCTTTCGATTTATTATAATCATTTTCGAATCACGGTTTTTTGCGAGTGAAAAATAAATTTTTTTTGCAGAGTTGCAGTAAAACCTCGAAATTGGTAAATTTATATTATTATTGCACTTTTGTGTTTCACTGTAGGTCATTTTCGCGAATTAATTTTTTCTTATCCCCATTAAATGCTTTTTTATTCATCGAGAAATATTTTTTTTATTGTATAGCAAATTTGCTAAATTTTATTCTAAAATAGTAAAAAATTCATGTTATTAATGAAACTTTGCTTATATGGCTCGATTTGTAAGAATGGTCACTTCTTGCCGGAAATCGAGTGTGGGTACAGATCAACTTCTAAAGTCTACGATTTAAAAAAAGGTCAAATTAAAGAAAGGACACCGAGATAAATGTAAAAAAAAAAAAAAAGTTTAAAAAAATCTTTTTTCGGGTTATCTTTCCGAAAACCCTCTTGAGTGTCAAGGTACTACCGGTATTATGTTGCATGAGAAATTCAAGCGTGAAATGCGACTAACAAGAACATGCACTGGACTTTGTATCTGCTTCATTATTTGCTGGTGTCCCTTCGTTATATTGCACTGTATAAGGACCGGTTATATGATATAACTTATATCTCATAAAAAATAAGGAAATCCAACTTTGCAGAAAAACGGCAATGATGGTAACTTTCAGGGATATTGGCACTTTGGTACAAAAATTTTTGTTGTTTACTTAATTTGAAATTTTAAAAAATATAACTCAGGTGATTTTGCAATACTAGCACTTTCGGCGATATGGGCGGTAAGAAAGCAATTCGGCTACACTGTCATTCGGCTTAATTAATTAAATATCGAAATTTCTAAAGTTGTATTCATTTTTGGGGAACGAGAGTAGCGGGAATCGCTCAGAAATATTATTTTACGTATATTTGTAATAAAAAATTATCTCAAAATTTATTATTTTGTATTCAAATCAGAAAAATACCTCAAATTTGGTGAAATTGCATATGAGATATTTAATTAATAAATTAAGCGATTAAGAAGCAGATAACGCAAAGATTTAAAATAATAGCTGGATTTTCCCGTGCAGCAATTAAAAATAATTTTAGAACGTGAAATTTGTGTTGAAATTTTGAAAGTTTTCTCTGATTTTATACTTTCACATTGAAGCTAAGTTAAAATGGGTAAAAAATTTGAGTTATTCAGAAATTTAAAGTTAAGAAAACGTCTGGTCAAAAACATCACATTGATTTTCTGGGCATAAAAAGAACAATTAAAAATTTTTAAAAAGTTTTTTACTTGACTAGTTACGGTAAATTTCACCATTTTCAAAAGTAAGTTTTTACAGATAAAAATAAGTTTGCTTGAGACTCAGCAAATCTAGAAAGCGTGCAAAAATCTTAAATTAGCAGAGCGCAAAAGAAATTTTCGTTTTCTTTTAATGTTCAAACTGGGACATTTTGTTTTAATAAATATTTTCTTGTTTGGCTACGTTTTTTTAAAAATTAATTAAAATTAAATTTTGTTTTTTCAATATTGACAAAAATTTTAAAATATTTGAAAATTTTGAAATTGGTTGATCAAATTTTCTAGAAAGTCTAGAATCTCTGAACAAATTATTTGTGTGGATCGAGATTCACCGTTCTTCAGGCTTACTATAAAATACAAAAAATTTGATTTTTGATGTTTTTGAAGAAAGTCAATCTGGCTGACGGCCTTGAAGAAGTCATTGCTACAGGCACTGCGCCAGACAAGCTTCAATGTTGTTTTCTGAGTTAACCAGAAACAATAAACGGGTTTTTAGTTCGGAATGATATTCCATTCACAATTTTGACCCCGTTTGGCATAACAAAAATTTATGTTGCGATTTTTCTTTTTATTGTTTTGAAGAGACAGCAGACCAAAAACCACATCAAAAAAATAAATAATATCAGTCCGGCAGCTTCAATGAAAAAGGGAAGAAAAAAACCTTTATTTTTTCAGAAATGGTTGCTTTTGCATTTTGGCTGTTTTTCTATCTATGAAAATGTAGAGTTGAGCTTCTCATGGACATGATCTAGCTGGGTTTTGAGTGCAATTTTCTGAGCATTTATTTTTTGAATTGAATTTTTGGTTGACGATTTTATTTTTTCTATTTCATTGGTATGTGCATGATTGATTTAAAGTTTTTTGCCGTCTTGAATTTGAATTCATATGTTCTAAATGATTTCTTTTGGTAGAGCTGGACGATTGAAAGTCGGCAAATTGTGTTCATTTAGGTTATTTTCACATTGAATTTGACCCGCGAAATCTTTCCGGCTTATAACAGCAAATTTTCCAACCTTTTCTGTTGAATGTAAATGTCTGTTTTTTGACACATGATAATATACTGTTGAGTTTCTACTCATTGAAACAACCACAAAACTTTGCTGAATTGACGCTTTACAGTTCGTTTGTCTTGTAAAAATGACGTCAAACATGCAGTTGATGTTTAACCGTATACACGGAATAAAGGCAGTCATCATACGGTAAGATTGCGTGTGGTGGGCAAATCATTTCACCACCGATTTTTTCGTAAAGTTCAGATTTAATCGGATGCAAAATATCATTTTTAGCAAGAACAGCATTTTTCGGAATGATTGTCCGTCGAACATGGTTTTGAATTTCAAATTTGCCAAGGTTAATATTTCTATATAGCGGAAGCGTTGAAGTCTCTCGGATCGGTATTTCTACTGAAAATTAGTTCACTACTGATTTTATTTCTTCAAAGTTTTCAGTAACGTATTCGAATCCGATACCCTTAAAAACAAGGCTTGTGTTCCATCTTGTGCAAAATAATGCAAAGTTTGTGCAAAAATCGGAGATATGGGAAACTTGTGCAATTTGATTAGATAAACAATGAGACGATAAAGCCAGTAATAATGTAGTATCTAATGGGACACAATTGTTTTCGAGAGTCAAAGCTCTTTTAATAAATTTTTCACTTTCGATTTTTGTCAATTTTCTAATAAAAAGTAAATCCCCGACATATGTTTCTTGTTTTCCAGTAACCAATGTTGAAATTCTGTCTCTTGGCACCCCGTCATGGCCCTTCAGGATCCCACCGATGGGAGGGTGACCTCCGTATCGGAATTATATGCTCCGTGCATGGGAAATATAATTTGCGAATATAATTCCCATGCATGGGCGGAGGTATCATGCACGATTTCCCAAAACTTGGTTGTAACCTTTTAAGATCTTTTATGGGACCGAATAGGTTTGAGCTCTTATTTTACTTTTCCATATGGCTTGGTTGGCTTAATTCGGCATTGAATCCAATAATATATTATTCCAATAACGAGGTAAGTGCCTTAATTTGAATATCTTTTTGAGGGTCATCAAGTGAGTAAATTCCAGTGGTGAACCTTGGTTGTTCTTTTCCACATTGAATAGATGAAAAGAGTAGTCAATAAATTCTGAGGCCATTTTTCTCAAATATAATTATTCTCAAAAAAATAAATTAGAACTGTTATGATTAGCTGCTGGCACAATTTTTCAAGCTAAAGTTAAACGGTTTTTAATTCTTTTGGCGTCCGTTAAAATAAAAAGAATATTTATGAAGCATTTGCGACGCTTGAAAAGGCTTCTTTGGTGGATTCGATCGCGATTTACAAGTACGAGATTCAATACTTTCATTGTCACGAACACATTTACAAACAGTTTGCGAACATCTGACAGGAATAATTTGAATATAAGCTGTTCAGAATTTTTTAATAGAAAATAATTATGGAGATAAATCGGGAAAATATCATGTTCAAATTAAAATTCAGTCACACAATCTGCAGTTATCATTAGTATGAAATCTTAGTATGATCAAGAAACTGGCACAAATCACCCATATCTAAATGTGTTTATTGGTTGGAAAATGGCATGAATTGTGTATGTTAATATTTGTTTTATTCATTTTTTATTAGCTGATTAGCTCAGAAATGCATTTTCATAAATTGAGATGTTTATGTATCTTATTTGAATTGCTGTTCACGCTGATGTTAATTTTGGTCTCTGAAATTTAGGGCGTCGCAGGTCGAGGCAAAAATAAAGACTAGCGGCTTAGCTGCGGCTATCTGAAAAATCCGAAGAAGCCGTTTCTCTTCATTTTTTCCGAAGAATTGGGAAAAAATGATAACGAAGATTTTGAAAATTATTTTTTCAAAATCCGAAATTTTCAGATGCCCGGAAAAAGCATTATATATGCATCAAACGAAAGATGAGAAAATTTAAACTTTTTTGGCTGAAGAAAAATATCATGTTATTTATCCTGGAATTTTCCCGACCTGTGACGCCCTACTGCAATTTGTGGATTAGCATTCGATAGAAAAAAGTATTGATATAGCTCTCATTTAGAATTATTTTTATTTTTTACAGACTTCAGAAAACGTTTAGATTTAATAAAATGTTTATAATCAAGAACTCCAAACGGGATCAAATGAAAATTTAAAACAGAAGGTTAATTTCAGCGATATTGGCGCATTCGGCGATATGATTATTGAAAGAAATGAAGCTAAAAATAGTTGAATTGCGTCAGTTTTTACGGCGATATTGGCAAATTCGGCGATAACTGGCTGGCAATATGAGACATTTTTATGTATTTAACTATGTTTTACCAATTCAATTAAAAGTATGTTATAATATTTGGTATCTCATGGAATTTTTGGCCTGTTTCTAAATCAGAAAAAAATAGTAATCAGTTTAAGGGTACAGTGTGAATAATACTTTCTCAGATATTGCGAAATTAATCTTTAATTTTTAGTCTTTGCTTGATAAGCCTTGATAAATCAAAACTGCTTTGGATACAATTGCTGGAAAATTTATCACGAGTCAGCAGTCTGAAGATATATGCTAATCAAATAACTGCAAACCAAAAAAACACTGTTATTAAATAAAAGTAAAAATTTGAAGTCATGAAAAAGCCGTCAAATTTTCAACGGTACTGGACGGGTAATCTTTGATATTTCTTAAAAGGGTATCACTAGGCTTGTACTTTCGCGTTATTGGTTGAATTTATTTTCGAAGCTCTTATTCGTCAAATAAATAAAATCGGGTGCATTCATCGGTTCGAAGGCTTAGTGACACCAATCTCTATATAAGTTATATCATATAAATACTCATTTTAAATTTAACATCATGAAAAATACAATACAAGTTGTTTATTTCCAAGTAAAATTTACAGGCTCATCCTTCATTCACATGAATTCTTCATGTTTGGCAGATTTTCACGAGTTTCCTCATTTTGAACTTTCAAAAAATTTGACGGAATCAATCCAACATTTCCAACCGAATCAACCGCTTCATAGAAACCATCAGCTCCTGAAATGCATTTGGTAAACAAATTTTGTACGATTTTCAATTGAATGACCTCAATTTATTTTCAAATTAACTTAACTCCTGGAATCACAGAAAAAAATGTTCCGCCATGGAACCAGACCCGATATATCGGCTGTACTATGGACGTTGTTTACAGAAAGCTCAAAGTAGTTGAAGCTCCAATTACTTTCGAAATAGGTAGTTGAAAAGTTAATTTTTTGCATCAATCAATTCAAATTCTAGAATTTTAATTTTAAGTTCTAGAAAATAAAGTTGAAAACCAAGGTGTAGCATATCACGTGATACGTTCCCATCGTAGTCTTCACAAATTTTATTTCTATGAATATCAACGCACAAGTATCTGCCTTACGTCACACTTTAATCCGATTAAATTTATATATCATCTATCAAAAGTTATTTGGAAAAAAATGATGAAAGAATCACGAATTTCTTTGAAAAATTGCTATTTTTTCAAATAAAAGCAGATTATAACACTTTTTAATATTATTTTAAAGTTGATATCGTAATCAAGTGACAGTGTGGACACTTTTTGATTGATTACATTAATTTTTATAATAAATATTTTTTTCATGAAATACTTAAATCGCAAATTTTGAAATTTCACTTGCAAAAAAAATATCAGTCACAAGATACGAATAAACTTTAATCTTAAGTGTTTTGCATGCACCAAACACTTTTCTGAAAACTGGCTCATCTGACATTTGTATTTGATGTCTAGTTTCAAAATAAACTCTCCGTTATATTCGAATCAAATATCCAAAAAAAAATGAGTATTTTTTTCGAGATCACCGCAAAGTTCTTCAGAATGTTTTCGGAAGAAACAATTCTGTGACATTTTTTTTGCTCATTTTAGAAGATTTTAGGTTGGTTTGAGCCGATATATCGGCTCTGTGATTCCAAGAGTTAAACCGAAATTAGTTAACTTTAGCAATAAATAAAATTATTTCATTTATTCGCATCAAAGGGAAATTTTTTCATAACTTTTATTTAGATATTTTTCGATAATTTCAATAAAAATGTGATCAATATCACTGATTTGGATAGAAAATTGTAAAATTTCAAATTTTATTACAAAAACACCGATGTCAAAACTAGATTTTTTCGCATATATTCGAGAAAATTTATCTCATTATTCGAGTTATTCTTAAAGTTTACTCAATATAATCGTCTTACCTAATGCACCAGTTATCTTCAGAATATCGTTTTCTTTAAAAGACAACTCTGCCGAACTTTCACTTGAATAAAAATATACAAATTTATTTAATTAATTATTTGAAACTTACCTGTTTGGGCTCATAGTAGCAGCATCATAGCTGAAAAGTGCCTGCACGTAATGGATCCGACTCTTATTTTGAATTATGCTAAATTTATTAACACTTGAATAAATTTTCAGCACGGAAGCAAAAATACATTAACGATATGAGTCATATCATATGACTCATGCCCCGGAATAGAATAAATTTTCAAACCAATAATTGTTTTAGGCTGATAAAAAAAGATATATCAAATTGTATGGCAGACTGAAATTTCATGCCCGCATTCGTGTTTTTGAAAAATATTACACTTCTTACATTTTTAAGAGCCAGGAAATTATTTTTGAAAGTTTGATGCTCCCTATATAAAATATTTTCGTTTCTCCTGCCTCAGGTTTCTTAGACAATTTTGTTTCATTAGTATATGATTTCGAACGTAACTCATCACTTATTTTCCCACATTCTGTCGCCTCAGATTTCCTTCCAAATTCGTCTATGGCACAAATATGAAACTTCCCATTGAACACGTCACTATCGTAAGGGAGCTCACACATTTCTGCATCTTTTTCTGCTACTTGCCCTGAAATTTTAAAATTTACTTTTTAAGCCGGACATTTAAAGGCGTCAATATTTACATCGTTGAGCAAGAACTGCTGATTTCGCTCTAGAATTTCGAAATTGCTTGTTCACAAGCAAAATTAATTTTCCTAGACATTTTTAATATGAACCTTACAATAAAGTTGACGCTTAATTTGGTTTGCACATAAAATTTTTATCAAAAATCAATTGTAGACAAACATAAACGATTCTGATTTGATAAAATTTTAACCAATCAGAATCAAGTATGCACTTAATTATCGAATATTTGAAATAAAATTATTGAATTTTACGAATTTAAATGAGTCGTGAATTTCTTCATAATATTTTCATGTTAAATATTTTCTTTATTATTTGATTAGAAATATAATTATATCGTACCGATAATTTGGTTGTTATAAAGCAAAATGAATTGAACTCCTTATTATAAAGATAAAAAATATATATTAGTTTGAAGATATAAACTATATTAATAGCTTTGACGATTTGAATCAAGAAACTACCCAAAAAATTCTTAACTCCTGTTTGCAAGAAAAAAATTATGCTAGCGCTTGATTTGCATCCTTTAAAGCTGAATCACTTATTTCCTGGAAATTTGGCCTTGAATTATATATTTTTTGAGAAACATCCGAAAGCGAAAAAAAATTCTCTACAAGATGAGAGAATAAATCGTTACTTATTTTTTACTTTTAAAATTCCTATTTCAAATCCTTTTTGTCACACTGTGTGATTCAAACAGACTTATTTTAATGTATATTTTTTTAAGAGCAGGCTTGTAAAGGGATAAATCCCTGATCAGATTTTCTAGCCCCATCCCATTTTTTTGTCTATCTTTTGCTTAAGGGGGTTCTATAGGCGAAATAGACTTTTTGAATTGCTTATTTCTCACGGCATAGACATAGGAAGTGAATAAAACATTCTAATAAGTAGTTCGTATCTCTGGAAGACGTTTTTGAATCATATTTTTAGATAGCATGTTTGAACCACCCGGTAAATGAGGTCAACCAGGAGCAAAATAATTCTTGAAAAAGCTGTATTTTTTTTCGTCCTATTTAGGAAATGTTTCAAAATTTGACATTATCTGCGAAATTCAAAGGCGGAAAAACTGGTATTTTTTTTAATTTTCTCACTAAAAAGGTTATCAAAGCTGGCGAAAAGGACTGTTTTTTTGCTATTTGGCCACGGAAAGTTGTTTTTTTTTATGCTACATGGCAAACTATTTTTCCGTGCACTATACAGGTGTAAGGTTTTTACCTTCTTTTTTCCAAACTGGTTACACTTGATTTCCGCCGTTTTGATTGGTTGTCAGAAGAGTTTTCTCAGATTCAACCAATCAAAACGGCGGAAATCAAGTGTAACCAGTTTTGGAAAAAAGAAGGGAAAAACTTACACCCTGTAGTTTTCGTAATAATTGTTAACAAAACTGTTATGCCAGATGTGACGATTTCATTTTTTAACTCCCAGGAGTACGACTTGAAAATTTATTTTTGACATCCATTTCGTCCAATCAGGTTTTTTCAAGACCAAACGATTCGTAAGTTGAATGTTTCTGGAAACGGTTTTATATAATATGACCAAATATTCACCGTTCGAGCGCTAGAGCAGAAAAGATTTTTATTTTCGACACTCAGAAAAAATTTCAATATTTTTTCCGAAAATTTTGGTAATTTTCAAAAATTTTTGAGGTTTTTATGACTAAAAGCCACGTTGAGTTCCAAAAACATAAAATCAGACCTTAGCTCTTTGAGTTCAAAGATACGACTTGCCATAGAACCATATACTCTAAAAAAGCTTGTTTCAAATTTTATGAAAAAAATTCAGATTGTTGAATTTTTTCAAATTTTTTTATATAATTAAACAATCTACGTGGAGACCAAAAATAATAAATCCAGTCAAATAAATGTCAGACAAAGATATGGGCTGCCTATAGAACCCCCTTAAACCTACGCAAAAAAGGGATGGGAATCCCGTGAGAGACGTCATGACGCGTCAGTGAATTTGAAAAATATTATTATTACTTGAATCATATTTCGAAATGTTAATTTATCTTTTTCCTGAACCAACATACGGATCCCATTCTGCAATAATTTTATTTTTCTGTTTTATCAGTCTGAAATTTTGCACTTTTTCTATATTTTTTTTTGCCAGTGTAATAAATTCTTGATACACTTTCTGGTACAAGCAGAAATATGACGTTTTTGGCGAAAGGTTTTTGATCATAAAACTTTTGGCTTTCGGACAACATGTGACGGTCCAATTATGATCACAGTCTCCATATTGAAATAGATTCTCTCCAGTCAAAATTTCCTCAAATATTATTCGAGCTTCATCACAAGTCGGCTCTAGAAGGCTAATTCTATAATAAAATTTGCATTTAATTTCAAAAAGAGTTATTTAACTCCAACATGTAAAATTGTTTCATTTTTCGACTTAGGTACTTTTTCTTAGGACAACCTCCCCTAGCCATGACGACCACGGGAAAACCCTAGGCGATATTGAGAATCAGGTTTTTGCATTCAACTGCCTACTCAATGAAGAAATTTTATAAATTTAATTTGTCATCCGGTTCACCGGATATAAACCGGTATATAATTTTGGTTTGGTTCGAATCTCGATGAGCCCAAAAATTTTTTCCTAAAATCAGCCGGAAAGTGAAATTTTTATGTTTTTTCATTCTCAAATCACGATTGTCTCACATTAACTGCTTGAACTAAATTTTTGATGAATTCCTGGAAGATAAAACAAGTTTCGATTTCTTTCCAAATTTTATACTGAATATGCCAGTATAAAAGATCTCCGGTTAACGGTGAATCAGTAGTCCGATAAAACAAATCTACATAATTGTACATTAAGCTTTTCAGTTGGCAGTTGTATGTAAAAAAAACGTTTCTCGATATCATTTATGGTTTTCCCGTAATCTTCATGACTATGGGTGGTTGTCCTAAAAACTACCTCAGTGACAAACATGACAGTTATTTTTATTTTTGTTTTTTTGAAATGATTGCTCTGGCTACATTTAAGTTAAAAAAAGTCTGAAATTCAGTGGGCAATCAAACACAATCAAATACAAATTTAGCAAAAAAAAGAGTTGGGAAATTCAATTTTGACATATGACATCATTCATGACGCACTCATAGAAATCCGTTATTAAAACTCCGAACACTTCCTCAATATCAGTTATATTGGCTCTTTCGCCGAAATCCACACTGGAAAAATGTCAGCTCAAAATCATGAAATTGCGTGGGTCTTTTTTCGTGATATTGTCGAAATTCGCGAGCGCCGGCGTCATGCCTCTCCTTGGTTTTCACTTTTCACAAACAATTGAGATTATTACCACATTTATACTCTTGAAATTATTCAACTCTTCACTAATGGGAGTAACAGACTAACTTTGAATATTATTTTTCATAAGCCCTGCCTGAATAGTTATTCTTGATCGAGAAACATTATAAACAGTATTTGCTTTCGTGATGACCATCGATGATAAATCTTTAGATTTGAAAATTGCTTGCAGAGACAGCTTCTTTATGTTGATGAAGAAACCGTTATGTGACGTGAAACATAAAATTGAAGAAATTCTAGTTTTGTGTTGCATACACATGTAGTTAAATTTAATTTTATACAGTGAGTCCGGAATTGAACGAAGCGCATTCCGTTCTATTTGATACTCTGCTGAGAAAGGCCTAATAGTGCCAAAAGTTTTTTTTACAAATAAAAATCTGCAATATTTGACACTTACAGCAATATTGGCATTTTCGGCGATATAAGAAAATGTTTTCGATTTTTTAAAAAATTTTAAAATAGGTTAAAATGAAGTGAATTACCAAAATGCGTAAAATCACGTACTTAAATTGGGTGATTAATTTGAGTGATTTATTTTTAAAATATGACGGCATTTATGACGCTCTCTTAGTTGTTTGTGATATAAATGTCAAATGCCAACGCATTTTGGGCGATATGGGCACTGGCAGGAATTTGACTAAAAATCGTAAAATTGCGTATGATTTCACGACAATATTGGCAAATTCGGCGATATTGAGTCAGCAATATCGGACTCCCCTTTTATTTATTTTGAATTTTTTAGTTTGATAATGTAAATAGAATGTATAAATTAATTCACGCAATTATTTATATTTTACATTGCTCGAAATTTTTATCGTTTTTTGATTATAAGGTCGCCTTCATTGACTTCAATGACTCTGTGCATCCAAGGGTTATTAAATATTCTGATGAATTAAATATGTGAGTTACCAAATGATCAGGAATTGTCGGAACTAAATAATTCAAAATTATTATTTTATTCGATATTGCAGATTTAAAAAAAAAAGTGCCTGACGGAGGTATACTATTTCCGCCGGGAATTTAAACAACCTATCTTTAAATAAAGATATATGTGTAGGCGGGAAATATTTAATATTAATTATGAAAATTTCTAGACTATGTCCTCAATGTTTTAAAAATTTTATTTTTGCATTGACAACAAAAAAATTATGGAAGTGTATTTCTGACAATGTGTGTGATATCAACACACCCATATGATATGGGTCATACCCCCTATTCACACTTTTGTCAATTGTATACATTTTTATTCGTTTATAAGAGAGATTTTAACGCCTACTTAATTTTCATAGCAGAAGATAGGGGAGAAATTCTCGGCGAAAATAGTATACCTCGCCTGAAGTGACTCAGTAATTAACAAGAATTGTCAAATTTTAGAACAGCCATTAAAAAAACACTGCGAATAGATATCAACCAAACAAATAATCACAAATGGTTTTCTCAACCTTGCTTATGAAATGAATCAATAATGAAATCGTTTATGTTTGAAGGAAGAAAATAAGATTTCTTGCCATTCATCAGAAGTAAACCTTTTAGATCAGCCTTAACATTTGGGATTTATATATTTTTTCAATTTGGACGTCAACTTGAATAAAAAAGGACAATGAGTCCCTCAAAATTATGGATCCCAACTTTTGATTGCATTTCCAGGAGACCTGTGGAGGGGTTCTTGCAATTTGTATGTGAATTAAATTCAATTAAATCTGATTTGCGATAAATGTTTTACCGGACAAGAACCCTTTGCTAATTTTTCCAACAGATAATTGTTCTGGATAAATTTCCTCATTTTGTATCAAGTTCAAACTTTGAATATAATTTGACGGTATCAATCCTTCAGCGCCATTTTTACTGCGGCCAAAATAAAATCCATTTTGGTCTACAAATTTTATATGAAGAGAACAAAACTAATTTTTTCTCATGGTTTTTTCTAACGTTTCGCTTTTATTTTTCAATCGTGACATAAAATTTAGCATTTTCAAAGATCTGGTTTTTGTTCTAGTTTAAGTTCAAAGGAGATGGCATTAACCCAGCATCCTGGAAGCAATATCCCTTTATCACCTTTTGGTTAGAATGCGTAGCCACTACTCCTTTTAACGTGTGATTTTAACGTTATAACTTACGAAAATAGTAAGTCAGTATATTTTTTCATGCTTATTATAGTTTGCTGAACCGATTTAAATATGTTTCAGCTTCATAAAATTATTTTCATTCATTATAGGAAAGATTAGAGTTCGGGTTTTCATCTTTGAAATTGCAAAAATTTGAAAAAAAATCGAAGCATTATGAAAATTTTCCGCATATTTTGTCCAGAATTTTTTTTTGTTATAATAACTTAAATCTGTGGGTAAAAACCAAAAAAATAGCAACCTTTACTTTTTCGGGATATTTGCTAAACTAATGAGTTTACCTATTTTGGAGAGTAATTGCAACATTTCATCTTTCAAAAATCCCAGCTCATCCTCATCTCGAGCCTCGTAGGGATAAATAGCTTTTCCGAAATAAATATTCTCGTTAATTTTCCTATCATCCTTAACATCATTCATTTCCTGCAAATCAGTCTGGTTTTTATAAGTCTCTGCGAGTAAAACAGTTTCGTCAACTATATTTAAAAGCTCTTCATTTTCCATTTTCAATTGTTCAATTTTTCGTTTCAGTCCTTTTTTCTAAAAGTATCGTTAATAATTTATTTGCTTAATGTAATTTTACGCCAAAGTTTAATTGTTTGAAATGAATTTTTAAGGACGAAAGTAAATATTTCTTAGTCAAGTTGTGACGAAAATATCGCTTAACTTTTCACATTAATTTTTAAAGATTTTTTTTAGTATTCCTTTGGATTACCTTCATAATGATAGGCAAATTATTTTCTACCGAACACAAAGTGCAAAAAGATATGTTTTTTAATCGGCATGTCAATATGGCCAAAATAACTTACGCAATTTCATGATATATTTAAATTTCTGCCCTTGCCCAAAAAACCAAATCGCTCAAGTTGCGTGAGCGGTTGAGGTTTTTATCACAAATGACTTTTAGTGCGTTATGCATGACGTACTGTTTCCATATTTGATTTCTAAAATCTACTTTAATATTTCTGCTTAAAAAATAATAATTAAATAAAATTAATAAGTAATTTTGAACATTTAACGATCTGAGTTTAACTTTAGGCTCTGAATTTTTCCTTCAAAACCGCGCTAAAATCACTTTTCATTCGAAACGAATTCAGTTAAAACTCTTTTTAGTGAGGCTTTTACTCTACCATCACTGCCCCTGAATGTCAGCCGTCCTTGAAAAACCTTGTCAGTTCGGCTGCGCAAAGAATTTGGACATGATACAAAAATATATTGACCAAATATTTTCTGAAAGCGTTGAGACAAAAAGCGATTTGATGAAACTTGAGGTGATATCCTTTCACAAGGAAGATAGATATTTTATAGTTAGGTCTAGTACATTAGTACTAATTAACGGACATAATGTACTAGACCAAACTAGAAAATATATATCATCCGTGTTAAGGGATATGAAATTAGCATGGCGTTCAAATCACCTCAAGTCTCGACGCTTGTGAAAATTTACGGTCTATATACGGTTTATATAATAAACTTTATGTTTTATTTTAACTAGTGAGACAAGCTCTAGAATCCAGCTAATCATTCGGATGCCGATTGCTTTTGAAGAGAACGAAGAACTATATCACATGATTATAGAACTTAATTGCGTAGGTTTTTCACATTTTCAAATAACTTGATAAAATCATAGATGACGTCATATTTAAAAAAGGAAATTCTCAAATCTACTCTAATGAATTTTGTTTTGTGTGCTTAATTCTACACATTTTGACATTTTAGTTAATTTAGCCGACTTATTTAAATCTAAACATAAAGTGTAGAGTGTAACTTTTTTGCTCCCTTTTTTCCAATTTGCATAACTCTGAATTATACCGTTTTATGGTTTAATTTGGCACAGACGTAGGTATTTGCAAAAATTGATCGTTTTCATTGGCGGATAGCAAGTTATGCAAATTGAAAAAAATTGAGCAAAAACGTTACATACTTTACTGTAAACTCGTTGAAAAATTAAAAAAAACATGTGAAATAATGAAGTCATATCAAACGTCGCTCGGTTTTTGTCAATGAACGGAAACTTTTTTATGTCCACATAGCGCCGAAAGTGCGTGATATCGCCGAAATTTTCTGACAAAAAACTTTTGGTGATATTGAATGTATTCTGTGTACATTCTGATAAAATCACACCTTTCGTTTTACTTTAAAACGAGTCCAGCACCAGGAGTCCAGCACAAATGTTCACAAACTTACAGTCAATATTTCATTTTCTTCATTGTTTTTCTGCATCTCTTTGATTTTTGTTCGATTGTCTATTTGAACAACTGAGCCAAATTTCGACGAAAATTGAAGTTTTATTTTGGATTGTTTTTATTCAGCCATTGTATTCCATTGGACAATAGCTCTAGTGACGCATTTTAATAAACATACAAAAAAAATGATAAACACTTTTTCTCGTGCTTGAAGTATTTAAGGAGGTGCTTAGAATAGCTTTGAATTAAGTTGTTCATGTCGGAAATATTAATTTTACTGATAGGCAATAATTTATTGCCAATATGTATAAACGATGAATATATAAAGATCTCCACCCCGTATGTGAACGCATTGCTGAATTTTTATAACGTTCAAAGAGTGGAGATGTATGGCTGGAGAGATGTTTGGGCGACTTAGTGAGTATGTTTTGAATGAGTACGTTTGGTATGCCATTTTCATCGATAATTTTTTGGTCTACTTTTTTCCCCCTAAATTTTGCTATGAAAATTGCGTAAGCGTTAACACCTCTCTTATAAACGGATAAAATGTATACAATTGAAATATGGGTGTGTTGATATCACAAACATTCTCAGAAATACACTTTCATAATTGTATTGTTGTCAATGCAAAAATAAAATTTTCAAAACCTTTAAAACATATTCTAGAAATTTTTATAGAGAATATTAAATATTTTCCGCCTACACATTTCATTATAGTTAAAGATTGGCTTTTTTAAAAAATCGACAAAAAAAATAATCGATGAAAATGATATACGCCGTTTGGAATTAAACATTTGAATTGAGCATTTCGATCACATACGGGACAGAGATTCATTCCCTTTTTAACCAAACTGCTTTTTAGTAGTAATTAGTGCACTTGTTAACATCGTTAATGTTTCGGCTCTCGGAACCAACTCATCTGAGTAAGTTCTTAAATAGGTTATCTAACATAGGCAATCTTTAATAGCTCAATGTTATCACAATAATTGATAAAAGACGCTAAAATCTACTCCAAATCGAACCATTATTTCAATTATTTTTCTCAAACTTGCAATAAATGTCAAAAAATAATCATAAAAACAAAGCTTTCAATTGATTCTATTTTTTTTATAATGTATAGTTTTGAGCTGCCCTATGGAATAGAACATTGATTACGATCCCTGGGTCTAAAAAAAACCAAACTAAGCCAAAAAATTTAATTTGAAGCTTTTGTCAAATGTAAATTGATTCAGTCATGAGCTCACAATTAAACATCAAAAAATTAATAACAGTCTGTTTGCGCAAATTCAGATAACAAGTTATGGTGCTTAGTTAGCGCTGCTCACCGTTATATTTAATTAAAACCAGTTGGTTAAATTTGATTAGTTAAAATTATCCGAAATGCTTTCTCAACCTGATTTTAGACCAATCTAATTTTGTTAATTAATAAATATCCAAAAATTTTTGATCTGAAGCCGACTTCTAAGCCTAAATAATGAATGAATATTATTACAAATAATACAGGGGGGGCAATATCGACGAATTTGCCGAAATCTCAGTAATTTTTTGGCAAAGAACTTACGCAATTTGGCAAAAAAATTTTGCACAAAAGGGGGGGGCCAAAATCGCCGAATGTGCCGATATCGCCCAAATTTTTAAGCAAAAACCATTGGAGATGTTGGGCTCGCCCTGTTTATTATTAATACTTCCGTTTTGTCGATATTTCCCTATGCCGAAAAAATACTCGTGAATAATTTATTTTTGTCTTCGAAAGATATTTACGGTATTCGTGGTAACTATTTCAGTTTGAAATCACTCCAGTTTTAGATCGATCTCATCCGACGAAGATGTTCAAACTTCCTAACAAATTGCTTTGAAATCGAATTAAACAGAAAAATCTACCAGGTGACAGGCTGGTTAGGATACATAATTTACGGCAAGGCTGAATTAATCAAACTGGTTAAAATATATATTTTCTTTATCAATTATAAAATAAAATATTATGTACGTTTCGATTTTATTGCATCATCAGTATTTATTGAATCTCAATTACGAAAATAGGGCAAGATATGTACATAAATACTGATATTTTGGGAGTTTTTGAATAAACATAAACTGTTAAAGGAACATAAAAAATATATCATGGAGACCCAAGACGCTTTCGAAAAGCATCAGTTCGAGCGATGTTGACCGGAAACTTATTTATATGATCAGGTTTTTTCAATATAAAGTGATTATAAATTGCATGTTGATTCTAAAAAAAAATGATTGAAAACCAGCTTGATTGTACAGCGTTTCACAACCTCATACAAGTTTTGACAAGAAACTTTTTAATCAAATAAGCCCTTTAAGGGGGTGGTCGTCGCAAATTGAGGATCTAGATACTTATTTTACCAATTTTATTTTAATATTTTTTTTATGAAAATATAGACGATTGCGAGTATAGGGGTAGTCTATTTTATCTCCATACATGGTCAGAAAATCACTTTTTGAGGGTTCCTAAAATATTTCGTATGAATTAAATTGAAATTTCTTGATTTTTGGTGAATTAAAACACGATTTTTAGAAAATTGAGTAAGAAATTTGGACAAAACGCCCTATACTGATCTGCACGGACTCCTCAGCTGCACATTCATATATCTTTCGAATGTATTACAAATAAGGTGTGGGTGTCGCTGATTATGACCTTTTACGAAGCTATTTTTTGATAAACTAGCAGAGCTGATACCCCGAAAAACTATTTCATTTAAAAAAACTCTTAAAGTGATCGTAATTTCACAGTGATCTGATACAATTCCACCTACGCCGACACCTACGCTTTTAAAAAGCCTCCTAAAAAATCACTCAAAACGTATCTTCTCCTTCAATTTTCACCATTTTTTAGTATTTTTTTTTGTGTCAGTCTCCAGAAAACCCTAAAACATTATAAAAAAGCGTCTTTTTTCTCGAAATTTTGCTATTGGCGAACAAAAACGCGAAAAAACAGAAAGTAAAATTTCTGAAATGCTCAGTTTGGGAGGTCCAGTCAAAAGGTATCTTCTCCTTGTTTAGGAGATACAGTTTCGGCTCATACTGCATCTGAAAGCACATAACTTGTTTGACAATGCATTGGACAGTTTTTATTTGAAATTTTGATTCGGCGTCTATTGGAGGCCATGTCAACTTTTTATTTTGACTTTCGACAAAATTGAGAAACCAAAAAAAAATTGACAAAATTCTTCAAAATAATTTTTCCGTAAATCAAAACACTTTTAGGGATTTTGATGCAATTTTTAAATCGGTAGCGTTTAAAGAAAACAAATTAGCGCACTTTCAATTAAAATCATAAATAAATCAATAATTTTAATATAAGTTTTTTGGCCGCCAAAAGCAAAATTCCAAGGAAGGGCGCTTTTTCATTATGTGTGAGGCTTCTCTGAAGCCTGACACAAAAAAATAATGAAAAATGAGAATGGATGAGAATGGAGAAGATACGTTTTGAGTGATTTTTTAGGAGGTTTTTTGAAATCATCTTTTTCACCATTTCGTTAAATTCATGTTGAGATTGGGCTCCGAAGAAATGTTCCAGGATTTCTGCCGTACTCATAATTTCAAATAGTTTAAAAGAAACCTCACGTCGATTGAGTAACGGAAAATTAATTAGCTTGGCTTTCGTTTTAATCAGAAGATTACCGAGTCACCTGGTGACAATTCCCTGAAACCTCACATTTTTAAAACAACTTCAGCAATTTTTTATTATTACAAATAATGTATATAAATCATTAGATCCAAACAATAATTTTTCATCATAAAAATTATTCATTGTAATTATCAAATTGACACTTTTTATTATGAGAGTACTAAGTTGAAGATACAAAAAATATTATGTTAATTTTCCTGAGCTAGGTTACATTGATTTGAAAATGATGAAACGATTTGAATTTGAAAATTATATTCCTTATTTATACTTTGGTTAATATCCCCGCCCTACTATTTAAACAAACACTTCGTTTCCTAATAAGGGCCGGGATATTAAAAATGTGAATAGGGGATATATTTATAAATCAAACGTGATTGACAAAATGCCACTCAAGGTTCTGCCAAAAGTTATGCTACTAATTAACTTCAGTCACTGTTTTTGATTCCAAACACAACATTTCTTTTAGAATTTTTCCGAAATTTTTTAAATCATTTCGGACACTTTTAAAATATTGTACAGTTTTAAGATGTTTATATGAGCTATATGATATAGCACATTGTTACCGTTTGTCTTTTATCACTCTTGAGGGGGTTCTCAACGGTATTAAAGGTCTTTTTGAAGGTCTTTTACTGAAAAACCGTGAGAGCTACAAACTTATTTTAAGCATGGCTGGAATGACCGAAACCTTGGCTGCAAATCATTTCGTTTAAGAATTTAAATAAATGGAATTTTACCAGTTAATCGAACTTAACTTGGGGTGAGCGTCGTAATCTGGTACCTTTCAATCCCGCCTCATAATAATTCTAGGGCAGTTGTGAAAAATCTTGTTTAGGATACTTGTTTATAGGTCTAGCTTTCGTCTAAAGATTCCATATCTCAAATTTAACATTGTTACATCACACCACCATGTGGTAAGTCTATTCTTGAACACTAAACAGTTTTTTCAAAATCTATCTTCTTTTAGACCCCACATACAAAGCGTCTCAAAATTCACACAGAGTACGGAAAGAGTGAGTTCACTAATATTTTTGTTCCATTTTTTTAAATTTCGTTCTTGAATTTTCTAGAATCACTTTTGAACGCCGATTTTTACAATTTTTCGTCTTCAAAGTGATACTTCTCCCAGACGGGTGTTCAGAATAAGACCGTTTTTTCGACTTAGGTAGATAAATATAGTGTCGTTAATATGTGTCTTGGATTTTTGAATTTCACCCTAGAATTCTGGAAATATGACTATAAGTAAACCGGTAATGAAAAGTTCGAATAAAAAGTTCGTCTGATCGAAACAAAAGTACCACCAAATTGAAGCTGAGATTTCACCGATCAAAAAGTTGGCTTACAGCTAATCAAAATTTCGAACCAATCAGCGTCAAATTTGAAAATAAGGTTTAACATTTTTGCTTAAAAATAATTGAAATTTNGCCCCGTGTTTTTTGAACTTCTGGTCTGGTATTTTTGGAGTTAAATATCGATTTTTGAATTTTTTTTAAAACGAGCTTCATATTAGAAATCCTGTTCAAAGCTCTAAAAATTTTAAAACAAATTTCGAAAAGTTGCAAAAGTTTCGAGTTTGATCACGAAACGAGTAATTTTGAGTTGTCATGATTTCAAATATAAAATGAAAGTTGAATTGCCAAAGCTCCTCTTAAGGTATCCCTGCTCCTAATAATACACTACTCTCTCGTGAAATATTAGCGAAACACGCTTCGAGGATATTATTCAGATTAGCAGTTTGGTAGAAACTGCTTCAAACTTGCGAAAAAATATGCCAAACACTTTTTTGTATGACCCCACTCCTTCCACATGTAAGCGACACAAGTGGGACTAAGTCAAAACGGTAAAGATCTAATCTCCTCCCAGGTTGTATTTTGAAATAAAACCTAAATTTTGACATACATTGTATAATAGTATTTTAAAACCTTCTAGGACGTTTTGTGATAAGTGCGTATATTTTTTCTAAGAACATGTGATAAACCACCGTTTTTTGAACTTTAGTCATCGAAAAATCTATCTCTCCTAGGTTAAATTTCAAAATTCACCTCAAATTTTACACAAGGTAGCTAGGAAACCCAAATAGAAACTTCTGAGGAGCCGTTTATTTCAATTTTCGATCCAAACAAAAAATAAATTCTTCCAGGTCACGTTGAAAAAATTTCCGAAAAAATGTGTTGATTTTTCGAAAGTAGGTCAAACAAAAGCTGAGGAAACACTGAAGAGAAAGTTGGCTTTACGTCAACCCGATATTTTTTTAGTTTTAGTGGTCAAAATGACAAAACGTTATTTTGAACATACTTTTGAGAAAATTACTTAGCAAAAAATCAAAAAAAAACGCAAAAAATTCGAAAAAATTTTGTTGTCATTTGGGGTGTTTTATGCGTTCAAAACATAAACAATTTGATTTGGTGCATTTTTATGACTAATAACTGCAGAAATGTAGGAGCAGGGATATCCCTTAATCGGCGACAAGTTCTCAGTGGTGAAAACAACGTTTTTTTTATTTTTTTATTATATTTTGCTCTTCCTTCTTTTATGGGACGATTTCTTATTGGGAAATTCGTGGATGTTTTACAAATAAAGAACTTCTCGACTAAGCTGTTATCGACTTTTTTCGACTACCTTGATTCTTACAATTAACAGATGTCAAAGTTACTTTTTGAATTGCTCTACAAAATGTACTTGTCCGATTTTTCATACTATCATAGGCAGGGTCGCCAATTCGGATCATCGAAATCGGATAGGTGATCGATCGGTTTCCCGATCCGATCCAATCTTTTCAAAAGGCGACCGATCGATCCCGAATCCAATCTCTTTTCAAAGGCGACATCCCATCCCGATCCAAATTTTTCGAAATGGATCGATCCGCATCCAGATCCGATCCAAAGATCCGATCCAGATCGATCCAGATTCCGATCCAGATCGAATCCGATCCGATCCAGATCCGAATCAGAATCCGATCCAGGATCGATCCAGTATCCGATCGCGGATTCCGATCAGATTTTTGTACGAGCCGATCCGATCCAAAGCCTCCGTCCGATCTGTTTTGTTGAAATTAATTGGATTTGGTAAATGTCTTGGTTTTCTTGTTATTTTAATGGTATAATTTGAAACAGTTCTTTATACTCAAATATTCAACGTGCTTTCTTGCGGAGTAGTTAAACGCAAAATGGACAAAATGTGGATACATGTGTTAATTCAATACATTTTTATAACTGTGGTTTTCTTTTATAAAGACACTTTTGAAAATTATTATAACAAAACTTTGACGCGACGATCCGATCCGATCCGATCCAAAACAATCAGATTGTGCCGACCCTGAAATAGCTTTAAAATGAATAAAACCGATAACACCCTATCGAACTAACTTCGAATTTATAAAAAAATATCCTGTAAGGAGTTCCAACGGATTTAAGCTTGAAAAAATGATTTGAATCAGCGAAAATATCATTTTATTTCCATACACTTAATCATTGTTCAATTTGAGATATATATTTCATATTGTTCAGAGATAATTATATCTAACTTATTGGTTTTACTAATGTCGCACCACAATATTAGTCTGAGAAAAATTGAACAAATAAAATGTGGGGTGCAGTTCGTTTTGGAATAGTTCAGATGACAAAAAGTTTTAATTTAGTCGGAAAATGAGGTCAGATTTGTTTCACTAAATATTTGCTGAACGGAGAAAATTTTATACTTTTAGTTTAGTAAATCATCGTCTATTTCACCCTTAACTCGGTAGATTTAGACTGAATCTGTACCAGACTCGATTCCGGCAACTAGTGACCATTTAGTATATCGAGCCATATAAGCAAAGTTTCATTATCCACATACATTTTTCAATCGCTTAAAATAATATTCGCAATTGGCAAAAATTAAAATAAAAATAAAAAAATTCGATGAACTAAAGGCATAATGGGGATGAGAAAAAGAAATCGGAAAATGTACCCAGTGACGGGCAATCAGTGCAATACATACGAATTTAAACGTTATTTATCTTTTGAACTACTGTTAAGTTAACTTCAAAGGGTTTCTCTAGTTCATTTAACAATTATATAGTTTTCATCAAATTCTCTCGTAATTGACTTGAAAATTTTTGGGGGGTTAATATCCCCCCCAAATTGTTGTTCAAAATCCCGAGACGAAGTCAGCTACGCGTACTCGACCATTTTTTGATCTAATTTAATATTTTATCGGAAGTTTTGGCTTCTAGAGGGCTCTCATTCTAACCCGGAGGCCATTTCACAAATAATCAAAACAGAAATCTGAAATTGAAAAAAAAACCCAATCGGTAATTATTCATTTTTCTCACTTCTCCTCTCGCCTACGCTCTTATGTTATAAGCATTTCGAAGTTTTCTATGATTCTGGAGATCTGGCTCTATTTAAACTGAGCCATTCGAATGCTTAAGAGTCTTTGAAATTCGTTACGCTTCTTTTAGGGTCTTTCGCATGATTTGAGTACTTTGAAAAAAGAAATAATGATACATGTACAGATAACTTTTGAAAAAGTACTCAAATTTACGTCCAAAACATTAGGGTCAACTTCAAACGTTTTTAAGATTTTTCTCATTACAGAAGTCGAATAAATAATCACGTGACGAAATAATCCAAGAATAAAGTTTAATAATATGTATAATAAATTCCTATTCTTGAAAATAACCTCACGTGAGTGTTTGGAAAATAGTATTATGTTCAAAAACTCTATATTAGGTGTTATTAGTCCAAAAACTTTTTCGGCGTATTTAGGATAATTTGGGTACTTGGGCCAAAACTCATTCTTAATTTGAAGGTCACGTGATCGTTTTCGGACTTGAGTGTAATGTTAAAAGTCTTAAAAACTTCTAAGGAACCACTTCATTCTTTCAAAAGATTAAGCAATTTTTGGAAATAAATCGGTCTACTTTACCAACCTTATTCTTAAATATACGGTCCGGATCATTTTGGGCTATAGTGTATGGAAAAAAGTCTTAGAATTTTTTTCTGATCAGATGAGAGGTTTAATTTTGGATTTAAATTATTTTGCAAAAAATAGTATGTCAAACGTAAAATTTTTCAATAAAAAACCCCCAAACGTCATTTGTCTTAAAGTTTATCTGTAATTTATAACTGGTCCTTGTCATTAATGTTTAAGCGTCGTAAATGCGAATTTAATGGGGAATAGTCACTACGCGGAAATCGAGTCTACGAGTTAATTTTCACGAATTCTGCATTTTTACTCGATTAAATCTGCTCCAAAAATAACCCGAGTAAAAATATATCCGAAATAAGCCTTTAAAATTAGTTTATAATAGGGTTATTGAGATGAACGAAGATTAAAAAAATATATGAATAATCTCTAGTGAGCTTGATTTCTTTTTATGCGACACTTGCAAATACCAGTTTTGAAAAATCTAAGAGTTAATTTTTTTCAAGTTTCGCTTTAAAAATAGTTTGATTCTTTAGTTTTTTTACCTCAAACATCTTCACATCTCTAGCTGTTTATGAAGGCGCTGAATCTTTTCCAAATTCGCAAATACCTGGTTAAGGGGGTGGGCGTCGTAATTTTTTGAGCCTTTATGAATAATTTATGATACAATTAATATCGGTTTGACTAAAGTTGACCCAGGACTCATGGTGCAATTTTTTCAAAACAATCTAAGAAAAAATCTAGAATTTTCAAATCTGAAAATATTTTTTTGCTTTAACAGCATAAAACCGGTATCTACAATTATATGAACATTCTTTATTGGTGAATATGACTCATCGAAACCAAGCATGAATTAAATTATCGGAAATCTCTTAAATCGATCTCCGAATTCAGATTATTTTTAAGCAAAAAATGTTAAACCTTATTTCAAATTTGACGGTGATTGGTTGCCAATTTTGATTAGCTGTAGCCAACTTTTGAATCGGGTGAAATCTCGCTTCAATTGTGGTGGTCCTTTTGTTTTCGAGCAGACGAATTTTTAATTCGGAACTTTCAGTTACCGGTTTACTTAATAGTCATATTCCAGAATTCTAGTGAAATTCAAATCCAAGACACATATTGACGATCACCTATATTTATCTACTAGTCGAAAAAACGGTCTTATTCTGAACACCCGTCTGGGAGAGTATCACTTGAAGACGAAAATTAAAAATCGCGTTCAAAATGATTCAGAAACATTCAAGAACGAAATTTAAAAAATCGGGAACAAATTATTGTGGGACCTCACTCTTTCCGTACTCTGCTGTGAATTTTGAGACGCTGTATGTGGGGTTAAACAGACGAAGATTTTTGAAAAACTGTTTAGTGTTCAAGAATAGACTTACCACCTGGTGGTGTGATGTAACAATGTAAATTGCAGATAGGAATCTTTAAGACGAAAGCTAGACTATAAACAAGTATCACTATAAACAAGTATCTAAACAAATTTTTCATAACGCCTAAATTATTATGAGGCTTTTTTTCAAAAATTGCTTAAAACACTTTTTGAAAAAAGAGAAGGAGGTCCTTAGAAGTTTTTAAGACTTTTTTACATTACACTCAAGTCCGAAAACGATCACGTGACTTTCAAATTGAGAAATGAGGTTTTAGTCCAAGTACCCAAATAGTACTCAAATTACGCCGAAAAGTTTTAAGGACTAATAAACACATAAT
>SCLH01001275.1:5541-17563 GCA_004367855.1 Oikopleura vanhoeffeni | reverse complement strand
ATGAAATCAATATATGCGAAAAAGTAAGCATTTTTTGTTTGTGAAATATACATTGAGGGTCGGAATATCAAGCATGCGCGGTAAGTAGTACGCGAATTTTAAAATTCTTTGATACTTTTTACCAAGTGTAATAAATTCAGAACCAATTGTGAACAGTTTAAAATATGAATCGGATAAAACCAATTCAGAAAGAAGAGAATACATTTTTAAATTTGATTTTAAGAATCCACAAAAAAATATTTGAAAATTACTGGAAAAGGCAAGATAAAATAAGCAAAAATGGTCCTGGGGTTCAAAGCAAAATCTTTCCTGATTGAGGTGTGTAGTAGATTTTGTCTTTTAGTTGTATTCACACAACCGCTCCATAGCAACTACTAACCCCACGAGATCAGGAAAGACTTTGGATATTGGATTAAAAAATATGGTGGCTAGGTGCTCATTTTTCTCTCGAATAAAAATGAGATTGTTGGCCCAAAAATAAAATAGTTCTGGTTTCTTATTGGTTCAAACTTGAACTTCAAAGGCCCCAGTTAATAATAGACCATCCATGAATTACGATTCTTTTTCCGGAATTCTAGGGGTTTTAGAGCATTTTTAAGAAAGTTCTGAGCGACCGTAGTTAGTTTTACCGTTTATTGTAACAACGAAATTATCTCTTACAATTTTAAAATGAAATTGTTCAGAATTTAATCCTTTCTTCTTTTAGACTTTTTTCATAATCTTCTTACAATTATATAAAATTATTCAATTAAGAATTTCGCAATTTGTTCTGTTTCTTTACGGCTCCGACTGCAGTGCCCTATTTAAAAAGTTTTCCATTTTCCCGGCGAAATGCATTCCCGTTGAAAATATATTTAGGCATCATGCTCACGTAAATTTTGAATAATTGGTTTCATAATTTAGTTTTCTTCATTTCTGCTTGATTTTTTGTTTCAGCTCCAATTTTTAGCCTCATCAATCGCTAATGTTTTGCTGCTCCTAAATCATCGGAATTCCTGCTTCTGTTTCCAAAGTCTTGTCAATTTTTGTTTTTAGCTCCCGAAAACTTCCGTCACTTTTGCCCGTTCCGGATTCTTGCTCGATTTATAGTTGTTCGCAGTAGGCGTTTTACGTCAGCTTCAAGACGAGTGCTTTTGATTGTTTGTCCTGACTTTGTCGGAATAGATCTGAAGTTGACGACTATGCATCACATTGTTTCCTCAAATTGAAGACTAAAAAATGAAAAATTAGGGAATTGAGCTCAAGAGAAAATAACCTTTAATTATTAAACAAAGGGGTTTTGAGTTGTTGCGTACATCGAAGAGCTTTCTTGACTCTCGGTATAACTGTTCTTCAGAAAAGATAGTGACCATCAAATCAGCAAAACTTGTGAACTTATTTTCTCTTTTTTTTTGAGACGTCACAGTTATTGGTGCCGAGTAAGACAGGCTGGCAGAAGGATTTTCTGTAATCGAAAAAATCATATCGAAGACAGATAACCTGTATGTTGTTCTGGAACTTGCCATCCGGACGAATTTTTGCTCCGTCACTCACCTAAGAGGGGTTTGAAGTATCACCAGGTGAGATTGAGAGAATCTTCGATAAACCAAGTTGATAGATACCGAACAGGTATATCTTCGAAATACAAACTTTTTTCCATCAAATTAGAAGTACTGGTTAGTCATTTGTTTTGTATGCGGTTTGAGCGGACTCAAATAAAGCAAATTTCTCGCTTTCTGATTGATCGAGAGAGCACCAGTCCAGCTCAACACAAACATAAACAGAATGAATCAACCAGTTATAATAAGACGATTTGAAAAAAGGAATTTCAAGAAGTCAAAAAATGCGTATAGGTTTTTAAGGCTATCTTGTAGAGAATATTTTTTTGGTCATTTTTAAGAACAAAGGATTTTTTCGTTCTAAATTTTTTTTCGAAAAAAAAAAATGATTTTAAGGGTCAAATTTTTCATGAACTAACTTTAAGGCAGCTGTAAAAGTTGCCAATTAGGAGCTAGCCGCACTTTTTTTGTGGCAATCAGGAGAAAAGCTGATACAATTTCAAGCTTTTTTCGATTTAGGGCTAACAATGACCCCCGGTCCGACTACAATGACGGTCAAAGTTGACAGGTCATCTCAAGGTCAATCGAATTCGTATGGAAGAACCTCACCAAAAGATCCTCGTATACGACTTTTTCGATAACGGTAATTAGCAAACCATGTGTTAATTATGTATGCTACAGGGTGCTAAAGAGCAAAAATATTTTCAATTATTTGAGAGGAATCTCAAATCATATCAACTGTATTTTGCTCCTCTAGCTCCGTAAGCGTACATAATTCACCTATGATCATAATGACGTTCATGTAGAAAGTTGACTACGATGATCATTTGGTGGGGTCTTCCATACGAATTCGATGACTGAGATTGACCCTTCAACTTTGACCGTCATGATGGTGGTCGACGCAGGTAGTCATTGTGCGTAAATCAAAAAATTTGAAATTGTATCAGCTTTTTCTCGCTGATTGGGCAGAAAAAACAAGTGCGCAAGCTCTAATTTTTCACTTTACAGCCTGGGCTAAAGTTGGTCTAAAAATTTGACCCTTAATTGAACGACTTAAGGGGGTGGGTTGTCGCTGATTTTGACACTACGAAGCATTTTGGGATACACTGGCAGAGCTGATATCCCAAAAAGTTTCTGCATCTTGCAAGACCAACTCCTTCGCGTTGAATTGTGATTTAACAGTAATCTGATACAATCCACCTACGCCGAACACCTACGCTTTAAGAGCTCCTAAAAATTGCTCAATACGGCATTTCTTCGTCAATTTTCACCATTTTTTTCATTATTGCCTTTAAAGAAGCCTAACAACATAATGCAATATTGTTCCTTACTCGGAATTTTTGCTTTGCGGACCAAAAAATTCGAAAAAACAAAAAAGTAAGAATAATTTTTTGAAATGATTCAGTTTTTCGGAGGCTCAGTCAAAAGCTATCTTCTCCCACCAGTTTGGGAGATACAGTTTTGACTCATGACTGCATCTGGAAGTATCAGGCCTTGTTTGACAAACATTAAAAGCTTTTTTTTCGAAATTTTGATTTGCCGTCTCTTTGAGGGCCATGTCAACTTTTCATTGTGACCTAAATTTTCGGACAAAAATTTAGAAAGCCAGAAAAAATGCTTACAAAATAATTTTTTTCCGTAAATACAACAACTTTTAAGGATTTTGTGCAATTTTTTAACTCCGTAGCGTCAAAAGAAAACAAATTTAGCGCACTTTCAATTTTAATCATAAATAACATCAGTATTTACGTTTTCGTTTTTGGCTTTTTTGGCGCCAAAAGCAAAATTCCGAGTAAAGACAATGAATGCCATTATGAGGCGAGGCTTCTTTGAAAGCCAGACATACAATAAAATATAATGAAAAATGGGTGAAAATTGACGGAGACAATGCGTATTGAGGCGATTTTTTAGGTAGGTTTTTGAAAGCGTAGGTGTCGGCGTAGGTCAGATTGTATCAGATAACTGTTAAATCACCATTCAGCGCGAAACAGTTGTCTTCAAGAATGCAGAAACTTTTGGGATATCAAGCTCTGCTAGTTTATCCAAAAATAAGCTTCGTAAAGTTGCAAAATCAGCGACACCCCCCCCTTAATCAATCATTTTTTTTGAAAAGATTTCAAAACAAAAGAAATAACCATTTTTAACTTTTGAATTCCTTATTTGAACCTCGTCTTTACTTTTTGGCGTATACTTTTTAGTATGGAAATTTTTTGAAGTTTCAAATGAAGAACTCACTAGAGGGCGCTGTAACAAAACCTTATTTCAACATAAAAATAAAGAAATACACAGACAATTTCGGTAATGAAATCACGAGAATCTATTAAAAAATCCAAATTGTTAAACTTATAAAGTTTATGGACCCGATGCTCACATGGCATTTTCCGCACGGGGGCATTTTTATCTACTGTCCTGTCTTGATGAAATTCTTTCGATAACCTCTAAACGTAACCTCAAATCTTTCGGGCGTCGTCTTTCATTTTATATTTTAAATTATTAATCGTCGTTTTTCTTGTTTTCGATTTTCAATCCGATTGAAAGTTCATGGCCGTATTCTGTAAATTTTGTTTTGGCTTTTCCTTTAGCTGGTCGTCTTTTTCGAGAATGATTCTGTCTTTTTCTTGATTTTGGAACATGGCTCGGAAAGTTGGGTCCTTTCGACCGTTTTCAGGCTTGTCGCCTGACCCCTCATTTCGTTCAGTCGCTCTGTCGGTCAAAGTCCTCCTGAAAATTTTTTTTTATACTTCGCAAGGATTCAAAATGTGAAAAAAACATATTTCATAATTTTTAGTTTAAAAAAAATCTTCAGGTGGGCCGATAAACACATACAAATAGACCTTCAGCTTAAGTTTCATATAAAAAATCAATTCACAAACTCTGATTTTTGGAAAACCAGTTTCTAGCTTAGGTTATCAACGTTGCGCTATTATTTTAGATGCTATTGGATGGCTCCTCGCCAGCCAAAATGACCACTGCCTCTTGTACCCCATAACTGTAGAGCAATGCTTGATCTCAAAATTATGATCAAAATTTTCAAATCTTTCCATTGTTTATATAAGCTTTTTTTGATTCGTTAAAATATTACTGATATCGAATTTTCGAATTTTCTTTTCTAGAAAAAGGTCCATTCAGATAAAACTATTGATAAAAACATCCAAATCTGTCATTTTTTCTCATTTTTTCTCACCTTACATTCGACTAGATATCGCCCACTCTTGTTCTTAAATATATCCATTTTTCACTAATATGCTTTTGGAACTGATTAAGTTTTCGTCATGAGTATTTAATTTAACCAGCGATAATATAAACGAAGTGTAAATATAGATTTTGTACAGAACCGACTTATTATTAATTAAACATTGACGAATAGATCAATAGAATGACACTAACATAAAATGTGCAAGAATATGTAATTTTTTAACCCAGAATTAATCCATTTTTTTAATTTATTTGTATTTATCTTTTTCGACTAATTTCGCATCTAGTTTTTTTTTCGCATAGTATTAAATTTTCTCACAATTTTACCCAAGGTGGACCAGAAGACCCAATTCACACGGACAAAATTATGAAGCTCTAAGTTGTTCAATTTTGTTTTAACCGGGTTTAAACAAAATAAAAAATTTATAAAAATTTAATAATTAAAATATTTTGTTTTTGCCAAAAAATCAATAAACGGGGCGAATTCCTTCCTGGGGGGTCCCCAAGTTGGGGACCTTTTGAAGATCTGAAAGTAATAAATAGAATAAATTTATTCAATTTCACTTAAAACCAGTAACGTGTACAAATGTTATAAACAATTAAAAGTGTCCAGTATAAAATTTTCACACCCGCAAACGCTTGTTTAGTATCATTTAGGCCAAGACAAAAAGGTAAGCAAAATAATACATAAATTTTTTTCAATAATAATAAAACTTTATTTGCAAAAGATTGAAGGTACAACAAATCAGAAACCGAATGCAGTCCCCACGATCTAATCACGTAAGTAGTTGTGCCAAACGATTACCCCTTAAATAAGATAGCAAATAAAAATTCCCGCGTCCATTGTTTAAAGTGTATTCTCAGTAAATAATATTTTTCGGGTACTGTAAAAAAAACATGTCTTTACAAATACCGAAATCCTCATAGTACCCGTTAGTTTTTCTCTAAAATATTCTCAACTGCTCTCGCTACAATTTGATAAATTTTCTGAATATTTAAATATAAGTGTTTAATTTGTATAGCAAAACAATTTTAAAGTGCTATTTAAATAAAAGAAGGATTTACAATAATCCTATATTCTAATCTTCCCGGCTTAGATAAGTCTTAAACAGCACAAAAGTCCGTTCTTTGGCTAATGGTTTCATGGTCACAAAGGTTTCAGTAATCAGGAAAGATTTTCTTTAAAACGCCGCATTGTATAAGTAAGGAAACTGAATGCACAAAAAAAAAAAAAATCCCCCTTAAAAAAAACTACGTAAGTACGCTAGCGAAAAGTATTAATTTTCCAGCCTTTTCCGTATTGAATGGAATTTTTTAAACTTTGTTTATAAAAATTTCATTTCTAGGAAAATTTTTTTTAATCGACTTTTGATCAATAATGAAATAATAATTTTCAAAAAAAATGTTGGTGGTCCTTACAATTGTAATTCTGGGGCCCTTTGGAAATTTTAAGTTAATTTTAGGGTGTTGGATATTTGTACTCTCTGTATCATTATTGGAAGTGGAATTGATAGCAACCACTCTTCAGAACTTCTCACTGATGGCTTTGAATATTTCAAAATATCTTGCCTACCTCATATTATAACCATTGAAAATAATTTTCCTATCTTTGGGACTTTCAAAGCTTTAACTAAACAACTAAATAGCTCACCGGAAGTCCCACATAAACCATAAAACACGTGTTTCAGGTAAAAATGTTTTAGTTTCCAAACGGTTCACCCTGCAAAAAGTAACACTTTGAATATTTGAAAAATTGTAATGTATATAAAGCATAAAAATGTCATAATCTCAAGGCGAACCTTGAATTAACTGTATAAATACCTGGAGGCGAAAATTAACAACAAAATTTTTTCTTGACAACAATCATATGAAGATAAACACATTTGAAAAATAAAATAAAATAAATTTATTTAACTGATCTTCATAAATTCTATGGTATACATAAAAAAGATCAGACCGGCATTTAATTCCCATAGGACCGTCCAAAACCCGTGTTACGTGTAAGCTTGTGAGAACGAGAGTGGAAAATAATCGTAGAGAAAACATAAGATGAATCAATAAAAATTTACCGTTATTTGTTGAGTTTCTCCTTATTTTTTCAAGATAACTCTTAACTATGTCGGAGAAATTGGACATTTCAGTCCTCCTACATGCATATTTCTAGCTTATTAATATTTTATGTCTAATTAATTATCATGACTTGGACACGCATTTGGCAAAGTATGACAATAATTTAAAACCCAGACAAAATTATACTAAACAACAATAAAAACTTTGAACTCTTAGTTTTGGGCCTGCCGATCGGCCATTTTAATACATTTAATTTAATATTGTAAAAGATAAAAATTCCACAGAACACTGAAATAATTCAACATAATATAATATTATCAATATAATATAATATAAATATTAACTCGGCGTACGACCGCAAGTTAAAGAATGGCCCAGCCCGCCCGTCAGGCACTTTATTGCCTTGATTTTGTAAATGCCAGTTAATCTATGACTTTTCATTAATTAACCTACTCAATTAAGTCTTTGGTGGACAATCAGAAAATTACTAGCTGATGAATTAAAACAAATGTTCAATAAGTCAGAAATTCACTATTTTACTTGAGCGAGGAAACATATATAAGTATTAAGCCTGACGTGATTCGTTCAATCAAGTTCGGTCAAATTCAGGCAGGGCAGTCCAAAAACATAAGACTCGAAAAATAACTTTGTCTAAGGCCCCTATTCCAATATTATTCACGTCCTCGGAAGCAGATTCGACTATTACCGTATAGTCCTATACCGTAATGGAATAAAATCGATTTTTTCCTGTAGAGTAGCGTCACATACAGTGGGGTGAGACCAATGGGCAAACAGTGGACCAAATGGGCAACAGTGAGACCAATGGCAACAGCTTTTCGCAGATTTGATTTCCAGACCTATGAGACCAACTGAGCAACACTTGAAATTTTTGGTATTTCCTATAGCAATTTTTTCGATTCACCCATAATTTTGATAAAATTTATATTAAATTTAATAATAATTTGTGAAATTCACAATATAATGTGAAATTTATACCCCTCTAAGAACAAACTATCGAAAAACTGTCTAAGGGGGTTGTGGTGTAAGATGACACAAGCGTTGAAACAAAATGTTTGTTTTATTCTTGAAATAGCTGAAATGAAAACAATTTACAGAAACTACAATGATTTGAAGCCATCAGATTGGTTTATTTTGATTTGGCCCCGCGTAATGCCGTGGACGTTAGATGACAAAACAACAGCAACCAGAAATTTTACCTACTGCTTGAGAAAATTAATATCAAATGAACTTATTTTACTTATAAAAAACCAACCAGAGAATAATTTTTTCAAGACGACCTTCTGGTAAAAATGATAAGTCACATTTCATACGTTTCATAAATATCTGTTATATTCAATTTGAAACAAAATGACGAGATTCATAGATCAGATTTTAAAAAGAAAATTTTCTGGAATTTCATTTTTACCCGCCTAAAAAACCGAGATTTTTTTAAAACGGACGCTCCCGGGTAATCTATTTGAACATGTCGTATTCTTTTCCGAAACATCTTTGTTTTAATTCAAATGTTAAAAGCAAAAATTGACCCAGGAGAATTAAACAAATTTTGTGTGAAATTGACGAACAATTTTTACCAGTTTTCGATGCCGCACCGTGCGAGCCATCCTACAGCCAGAAATTCAGAAGAAATTTTACTCGCAGTTTGACAGAAAAGAGTTTTAGTCTCCGTATTTTTTTTTCTCATCTGTATTCTTAATCTGCCCGTTATCGACCCTTCCAGTCAGCTGGAGGAGAGGCGCTATTTCCCCAGCATTCCAATAGCTATCTCTACACCCACAAGTGTGCCCTACATAACTCTTAGTTTCTCAAAAGAAAATATACATGTATCAAATTAAAAAATCGGACTATGGAGACCAATGGCAACCCTGTCGTGTTGAAGACCGCACTGGGCACACAGTGGAGACCAATTGGGCAAACACTTTTTGCGGAACAGCTCGTGTGTTGGCCCAATTGTCTCACCCACTGTATTTTCGGAACAGTAGATTTGAGATTTTTTTGCAAAAATAGAAGAACTGTAATTCCCCCAAGAAAAACGCACAAATAATTTTGCGCAAAAAGTTTCCGCGTACACTTGTGGCGTACGATGATCCCATTATGTATAAGGGTCGAAACAAACCGTTAAAGTCGATCATAGGCAAACTAAAGTGCTGTCGGGCGGCTGAGAGTTTGACTAGTAGTGATATTATGTGATAAAATTTAAATTAATACCAGTATGGAACATTCTAGCCGAGAAATAGTTTTATCTCACGACGCTCATTGTTCAATATGGGTAACCCAGAGTTTTTAAGTCCATATTAATCAATAGCAAGAAAATCAGATTTAATACAAGTGCATGTAGAATGAAAATTCTTGTTTTCGTTTCAGCTACCCTCGAAGCCTACCACTTGTATTGGATAATGGCGTCCGCACGAAACGTGCACACTTATGACACGCTCAACCAAAACTGTTGCCAACGAAAAGAAGGGAGCCTCGAGTTAGATAGGGTATAAAAAAACTCACAATGTTCAAATCAGAAACTTCTTCATACGCTTAATTTCGGTCTGCAGCACCTCGTATACTCTAAATGGGTAAGAACATCTGCACTTATCTTTTTATAAATAACCAGTACACTTGGACAGGCTTCTTTTCCGCTTGAACAAATAAAACGTTAATAAATTTCCATATTTAAAAGGGTGATTCAGAGGCCGTCCTCAAAGTCGTCAAAACAATTCAAGACTTCTTAAATAGTCAGACCAATAAACAATTTTAATGTATTTATGTCAATAACTAATGTTGAATAAATAGTTTTGAAAAGCTTATTTAAATCGTTATTATACATTAATCATGATCTTATAAGTCCGAAGGTCCATGGGGAAAACGTTTTCTTGAGCTCAGGGCTTGGAGTCGAATCCCAGTGGACCCCACTGACTTTGTTTGAGTGATTGTGTAAGGAATACTGATAAGGGTTTGTCTTCTTGGCTGTGCTTGTCTTCGTCTTGTCCCGCTTCAAATAAGGAGACGAGTCGTGCCGATTATTGGATTGTTCTACTGGGATCCGAACTCCAGCCCTGAAGTCAGTATACACTTTTCACCATGCACTTCGGTTTGGTATTAAAGGATATTGCTTTGAGCTTTAACTCCATCTGCACTTATGTGCTTTTGAACAACACGATAGAATCAAAAATTATATGGGAATATCCACGGAAACTAAACCTATATAAGTTTCCTCAATTTTTATTTTTTAGTTGAATTTTGCGAATATTCGGCAGATGCTAATCAAGACGGGCATAACTTGAATGAAATTCGAGTATAGCTTAAATTTACTTGGCTAAAAGCACATAATAGACACGAAATCAGTGTGAGGTATTGTTTTTGTAATTAATATATCTATCTACGGTACTTTGCCTGGGGCTTTATCCAGTTTCAGCCAAACATTTATAATCTTGATTTGGCGTTGAAAAACAACTTATCGCCATTAAGTTCTTAGAATAGCCGTCAACACTGAGCACATAATATTGAGAAAAAATATACAACATTGCTCCGAATCAGAACATTGTTTCCAATTTTATTAACAAAAAACTGTTAAATTCGAAACAATTTCAGTAACTCTCAGACAGAAAAATCAAACAAATGGTCCATTTATTTTATTCTTCACTAGATAATTCGTGCTCAGTTTTGAAGTATCTTACAAATTCAATCCGGGACTTAGCTCGTTTCAAAAAGCCGACGATATATGAAAATATTTGGCTAAAAAGTGGATATAACAGCCCAGCAAGTGCGTAATAGATAATGAGCTCATCATGAGAACTGAAATGTTATGAGATTGTATACATCGGCCTAAAGAAATAATTCGATTTCAAAAGACTGAAAGAAAATATTTTAGATAGAAAGCCAACAATGTAGCTAGTTGAATTTGAAAAAGCCTCTAGAAAATGTCCAATACATGTATGCTATCAAAGGCCTTTTAGTACTTCAACAACGGAGCATCAACACTAAATACTCAAAACGATTTGAAATTTTCGGGTAGACAAGGTCGAAAATGTGCAATAATACTGCATATCGATTACGGGGGCTCCTGGTGTTTTTTATACGATTTTTAGCCAAATTTCGTATATAATTCGGCCTTTTGAAAACAACTCATCCAATTACTATCTTCGATAGCCTCAAACTGGAGCATAAATATCTGTGAATAAATGAAATAAATTCAAAATGGTCCGAATCCGACCCAATGTTTTCCAATTTTTTATAAAACAAAACTAATAATTAATCAATTTCAGTGATCTCAGAAAAAAATATAAAATGAATTGGATCGATGGACCAAATTTTTTATTTTATTATTCACGAAGAATATTTGTGCTCAGTTGGAGCTATCTGAGAACGTCAATCGGATGAGTTGTTATAAAAGCCGAATTCTATAAAATAATTGGCTTGAAATTAGTAAAACGACCAAGGAGCCCCTGTTGATCGATATAATACCTCGCAATAATACCTGCACGGCTAACGTTAGTTTTTCCATTATTCATTTGGGCCTGCGCTTCAAAATAAAATTTTAGTCAACAAACTCTGTCCGAAAGTAAAAAGCTACCAATACCACACCATCAGACATGTGTGAAGTTGAACTTGTACAATAACAAAATACCGATGTATGGGTTGATACTGGACTATCAGTAATAACGACCGAATTTTCACTTATTCTTACAGGTTACTGGATTGTACTTTGCAGACATTAATCTTTCTTTGTAAAAAATTAAACAACAAGCCCTAAGAAATCGATAGCGGCTTATGAAAATTTGTGCTATTTCGACTTTAAAAGTCTATTTTTAGACTTTGGGCAAAAAATCAGCAAAATCACATTAATATGTACCGAAAATGAATTTGAATAGCAAAGTTGAATTTTGGTTGAAAAACTGACTTAGAAAAGTGGTGTTTAAACTTTAGTATTGGTGGTTATGGGGTTCTATATTTGACATATTCCGATAAAATTAGCCAAACAAGGGCTTCATATAATATTTTTCAAAGTTAGGTGGTAATTTATTACCACCATCTGATTAGGTCGTTGTTCAGAATTTCTTTTAATTTTTTGCAATAGCTAGCCCATAACTAACAGAAACTTCGTATTGTCGTTTTTTTTAATTTCAACCCCAAACTCAAAATGTGAAATTGTCAAGTGAAAAAATTTCCGGAAAAAAAATGTGCTTCGATTTTTTTGAGAATTTGCTCAA
>SCLH01001274.1:28536-40106 GCA_004367855.1 Oikopleura vanhoeffeni | reverse complement strand
AAGAACTAGATCAATCAATAAATTTATAGATCAAAGACCTGAAATAAAGACGTAGTGCCTGAGGATCACTTGTGCGGGTCGATTCTCGGAAGACAATAATATTGTGAAGACAGGTCGTGTGCTAAGTCAAGCGATATGCTGCCCCTATTTAAAATTTTGTTGTGAAATCTTGATTATTTAGAAAAAATAGTTATTTTTCCCAATAAGAGCATTTTATTTTACTTCTCTTATTATATTGAGGTAAATATATCCCTTTATCACACTTTTGTAAATATCCCGGCCCTGATAAGCAAACGTAATGTGTTTTCAAGTAGTAGAGCCGGGATATTTACAAACGTGTGATAAAGGGATATAGTCTATATCATATAGAAATGAAGTAACTATGTGGTGAATTTTTGATTGCTTGAATTAATTTTTATAATAATTAAATTTTCTCTTGTAAAATTTCAAAACGAGATTATGAAATTTCACTTCCGAAAAAAAATATCTGTGCCTAGATACCAATAAATTTGTATTTAACGTGTTATGCATGCACAAAATACTTTTCTTAAAACTGGCAAATTTTACATTTTTGTTCGATGTCTACTTCCAAAATAATTTATTTGGAGATAAAACATAGGCAAAAATCAACCCCCGTTTATCCTGTTTACAGTGAAAAAACACAAAAACGTAGAGAGAGATGTCAGTGTGGTGCAGGATAGGGATTTTAAACGACAAGTGAGTGTAGGCCGCCTGTCGGCCAATCAGGGACGCTTATTTCCCTGTTCAGTACATTCTTACGGTTTTTGTGTTTTTTTCACTCTGAACAGGATATTAGAAGCAAATTTCCAAAACAAAGTTTAATATTTTTTTGGAACCGCAGCAAAATTTCTTTAAATCTAAAAGAAGGACATAATTATTGAATTATGTTATTTGTCATTTTGCAAGAATGAATGTTGAAAATTTTGAAAAATGGGAAAAAAATAAAAAAAAATTTCAAATTTTTTACGATAAAAATTATAAAAAATTAATGGACACTTTTTAGAAAAGTTAAGGGACCTTTCCTCATGTTTGCATCCATACTATGGATTCGATACATCAAACAAATAACTTGGAATAAATTTTGAACAAGGAACGGCTAAAAACTGCATCACTCACAAGTTGTAAGTTACAACAGAAGTTATTTAACAATCAACTTGATTCAATTATTGGATAGTGGATCAAATACACCAAATTCCAAAAATAGATCAAATAAAATCAAAATTGTAATTATGCGATAATTCAACATTGTGACGCAAAATAAAAAATATTATCCTTTATTGAAACGTTTCCGATTCAACTCTACGTAGCTCATAGTCTATGATTTATAGACGTTATATTTGTAACATGCTGATTTACCTGTTTTGATAAATTTATGTTTCTTGATCCGAAAAAACCTTATATCTGATATAAAACTTGATCCTAAAAAACCTTATATCTGATATAAAACTTATAAAACTTTTTATTAGATAGAAATAAGGCAGATTAGAGAAACCGTAAAAATCTTATTCTACGAAAATTTGAAGTCGAATTTTATTATTGACTTATTAAAATTGCTTGCAATCTGCTACTATTCCAGACATGCATTTCCCGCAATTGCGCGCAAGGGGGTAGTGTCCGCAATCAAATCAGCTTCAATTGTGTTTTGAATGTGGTCTCGTGGTCGTCCGACACTAGGTTCTCCCGCTAAAGGTCCTCAAAAGGTAAATTTTATTTTTACAATGATCTTTAATTTTTTTCACGATTTAATTTATTCCATATTTTCATATTTTATATCAAACGTCACTCTTAAACGCTTATGTTTTATTTATACAGCAAAATTTTCCGCTTATAAATAAAGAATATCATATAAATCGATATCGATTACGCGACTTCCTGGTCGTTATTTGCAAGATTTTTGACCAACATTTTTGAATAATTCGGCTTTTGAAAACAACTCATCCGATTACATTCTTAGATAGCTCAAACTCAAATATCTTGTGAATAATAAAATACAAAAATTGGACCAAATCCGACCATTGCTTCCAATTTTTTAAGAAAAACTAATAAATAAAAAAATCTCAGAAATCCAGAAAAAAGATGAAGATAAATTGGTCGATAGTAAACATAATTTTTTTATGTTATTATTCACAAGATATTTGTGCTCAGTTTGAGCTATCCAAGAATGTTATCGGATCAGTTGGTTTCAAAAGCCGAATTATTTAAAATTTTGGCCAAAAATCTAGCAAATAACGACCAGGAAGTCGCGTAATCCATATAATTGACTTTTTGATGATGACGTTATAAATTAGAGGCGATAATTGTTCATACAAGGCACTTAACAGTGGAACAAAATTGTTCTCGTTTAAATATAAATTGTCTTTGGTTTATAAAACCTTCATCAGACATCATAAATTCCAGAAAATAAATCTACTGTTGTTTATAAATAAAAAACAATTTCCGGACAAAAATTAAAGAAATAATCAGTTTTATAACTTTGTTATATAAACTTCACGAACGCTTGCCAAAGTTGGGCCTCTGGTATAAACTTTCACGACATCTTTCGAAAAAACCTTCTGTCAAATGACCGCGAGACAACCATCAATCATTTTTTTTGGCCCGTTTAGTTTTATATGAAATTTTAGGCAAATTTGTTTTCGAAATTTAAGTTTTTATTTAAATTTAGCAAGCAAATAAGTTTGTGTTTATTTGACCAGTAGTAGTGCAAAATATCGGTCAGTGATATATCTTATAAACGATTATGTTATCATTTCGGTTATCTAAAATTTTGACTCATTTCATGATAAAATCCAGGAGGAGATCGATTTCCTATCGAGTAATCAAAATAATTTCCTGACAAGGCTGTTTGGCTGATTTTTAAGCGAGAAAGATCAATTCCAGCAATCTCGTTTACAAGTGAGTCTGATTATTATTCAGAAAAATACAATTTAATACTTTAATAATACTTTTATTTATCATAAAGTTCAGAAAAGTGTATGAAATATTTCATATATAATTAAACAGAAGTTGAGGAAAGAGTGTATAAAAAGTGATTTGACGTGAAAATATGTGTACAAACGTCAGAAATGTTTACAAAAAAAGCTCAGGGATTTATAGAGTGATGTAGTTGTATGGTTCTCCTGGCTTACTTTTCACCGCAACTCCATCCATATTATGACATTCGTGAACAACTACTATGCCAAAAATTTCCATTTGGATTCCTTCTCCATTGAATACGGTGTTTCTACAACATTCCTTGTTGCTGGATTCGAATGGAATTCTGAAATTTATTTTAAATGACGAGAACAAAAATTCAATATTTTCATCAGTAAAAAATTTTAATCGTTTTTTTAAGTTTTTATCAATAATTATTTTATTTGTCACTCGTTTCGTCAACACGTTACGTTCAGCAAAACAGCAGTTGTTAAGTAGTATACCGTTTCTTTATTGTTTTTAAAATTGGATTGCAAATATAATACTTTATTATTAATAACCCGTAATACAGAAATAACTAAGTTAATACGGATTACATACTGCTTTCTCATTAAACCAGTGATTTCAAACCACATATAAACTGGAATCAGTATGTAATCCGTATTTACCGAGTTATTCTGTATTACGGGTTTCTTTATTGGTTAACGCGTAGGTTATGCATGTTATGTTACGGGACTTATTGCCCACTCACTGAAGGTTTATCGCTGTAACACTACACTCGCAAATTATGAATTCAATTTCCATAAGGGAAATGAATCGAAACGTTAACTAGATAAGATAATGATGCTTTTTTTAAATTCAGAGAAACTAAACTGTGATAAGCTTTCGATGTATTAAAGCATTTTCAACATCAGATATAAGAGTTGAGAAAAAATTCTCGCGTTCAGACAAAAAAGCTAACTTCGCGCTCAAAAATAATACGTCAAGTAGCCTCGAATGGTTTAAAAGCTACTATTTCTATTTGCAATAAGGGTCATAACGAGAGATACATGTACAGATAAAGTTAGATTTTTTATATTTTAACTGTTTATTAAGCGTGGGTTGTATTGAGTATCATTAAACCTCAAAGCGTCGTTCATGACCAGTCATTGACATCTCAAGACCTTACTGATTTTGAATAATGATTCAATACATCGAAGCTAAGTTCAACATTCTTAGTTTCTATGACATAAAAAAGATATCCAATTATATAGCATTGCTCGAACATACGAAAAACAAATATGATAATTTGAATTTTCCTACCCTTGGAAGCTCCAAATCGAATTAATTTCCGGAGAGTGCTCAAAGCCGATTTTTCGGTCGAGCTTTGAGCGCTAAATATTGGCGAATAACTATCACAGCGATTAATCTTCTATTAGGTCCCTCAAAAAAAGCCGAAGGCCCAACAGTTGTACAATTATTAGATTTTAAAAAATTTTATCTTAAAGATTAGGCGATAATGAGCGCAAAATAAGAACTGACAGATTATTTTTATTATGGGATACACATGAAAATCAGAAATATTTCATCATGAAATTCACTTAAAACTGAAATAACTAATGCATATTAAAACCTTGGCTTCTAGTCCATGCCTTTTCCAATATTTTCTAAAGATTACTCTCTCTCCGTTTTCTCTACCTCAAACTTTTTCAACAACCGTTGATACGCGTGCTAAATGTTGAAAAATATTAATTTTGAGTATGAAAAAAATATTTTCCGATGATGATTGATTAAAACCTGCGGAAATCAAATAAAAAACCTGGGTAACAAAAAAACACGGCTGGCGGATGATTACTCGGTGAAGTACTAGTAGCAAGCGGCTGACTACTCCAGACTGATCAAAGTGGTTTTAGATTATAAGCTACAATAGGTGGCGAGTTTAAAATCTAAGATTTAGATATATGTGATTTTTGAAATCTGTAAAACACACATTAAAACTATAAAATTATAATTATGAAAATGCTTATTTTTAGCAGAAGCTCACACTTAAGATTGATATATTGTATCAAGATAAGCAACAGAGATGTTTAACTCTGAACCACCGAGACGATGAACTTATGAATGAAGAAGATTGAATTTGAAATGGATGAATAAACGGATATTCGTGAAGATCACAATTTTAAATTTACAGAGGAAACTAAAAGAAGAATTTTTTGGTAGGAGAGGAAATATAGGTTTTCTCTTTCAGGGCCTCGTCAAAAAAAATATTGGCTGGTAATTCCCGTTTCGGGTCGGTTATTTGANTCTTTATTGGTTAACGCGTAGGTTATGCATGTTATGTTACGGGACTTATTGCCCACTCACTGAAGGTTTATCGCTGTAACCACTACACTCGCAAATTAATGAATTCAATTTTCAAATAAGGGAAAATGAATCGAAGTTAACTAGATAAATTAATGATTGGCTTTTTTTTAATTCAATAGAAACTAAACTGTTGATAAGCTTTCGATGTATTAAATCATTTTCAAATCAGAATAAAGAGTTTGAGAAAATATTCTCGTAGTTCAACAAAAAAGTAACTTCGCGCTCAAAATAATTAGTAATAGTAGGCCTCGAAATTGGGTTATTAAAAGCCTACTATTCTATTTGTTCATAAGGGTCATTTATACGAGAGATACATGTACAGATCAAGTTAGATTTTTTATATTTTAACTGTTTATTAAGCGTGGGTTGTAATTGAATTATCATTAAACCCTCAAATGCAGTTCGTTCATACCAGTTTGGTAAATTCTCAAACTCTTTATTCTGATTTGAAAATGATTCAATACATCGAAAGCTTATCAACATTTTAGTTTCTATTGAATTAAAAAAAAGCCATATATAGCATGTCTCGAACAACGAAAAACAAATTAATGATTAATTTGAATTTTCTTAAAGAAATAAAGTCAGCTTATTTTGAATTCTTGAAAAATTAATTGATTTTTTTGGTTTTTTGTTATAAAATTTAATAAGTTTTTTTAAAACATTTGATTGCCTGATTTAAAAATTTCAAACTTATTCATCAAAACGTTCTCATGTTTTTTAAGACTTTTGCTTTTTTCTATTTATATTCGAGATATTTTGGACTTTTATGAAAATTTTATTACTGTTGTGACATATCAAACTGAAGAAAATAAGTGTGAAAGCGGTAAATTATGAATTAAAAATTATGACTTAATTTAATAGTCTTACTATTAATTTCTTTCGCTCATTTTCTGTTCATCCAGAGAAGTTACCATCAATTATGGTAAGATCAATTATTGCAAACTTTTGTTTCTTATAGTCAGTACACACTAAATCCCCATCTAACCACCTTAAAATTTTTATGTTAACAAAAAATAAAGGTGTTAATCTTCAGGTGGATTTTTGGGGACATTTTCGGTCCGAAAGTTTCGGGGGCATTTCAAAAACTTTCAGAAAATTTATTTTATAAAATGTTTTTTTTTTGAGAAAATCTTTTTGTTTTGAGAAATTGTTTTTTGTTGAAATTCATTGTGAAAAAATGTTTACTTTAAAAAATGTTTTTCTTGTGAGAAATTTTTTTTGTTTTGAGAAAATGTTTTTTTGTTGAAAATTTTCTTGAGAAAAATATTGTTTTCGTTAAAAAATGTTTTTTTGTTAATCAATGTTTGTTGTGAAATTTTTTTTCACAAATGCTATTTTTTGTTAATAATTTTTTTTTGTGAAATAATTTTTGTTTAAAGTTTTTTTGTAAAAATTGTTTTTTTCAAAAATGCTTCTTGTTAAAAACGGCTTTTGTCGAACAAAATTTAGGTTCGAAAAAATTTTCTTAAAAAATTTTTATCACAAAATTTATTTGTCTTAAATTTTTTATTTTAAAATGTTTTGTTTAGGATATCCATTTAAAAAAATATTATAATTACAATGCTATTTTTAAATCAAATTTTGATGAATTTCCACTGAATAATACCTGTTTGGATATATTCCACAGCACTGGGTTTCCGCCTTAACACCTGATCTCATTAGTGGGGGTCTTGCACAAGCATTTTTATTACCATTCGGATCAAAAGACCCCCCTCCACTTATTGTTATGAATTTATCCTGAGGACAAACCGAGTCGTCTCCAGAGTCACATTTTTCTTCAATTTGATTAATTTGTTCTGCAAATTGTTTATCACACAAGCAGAGATGTTCCGACATTGGATCATTTTTTGAACAATCCAAGTATCGTGTTTTGGTAGATAATTTGTATTTAAAAGCTACGTTATATTCTGTTATCAAATCATTTCCATAATCTGCATTGAGACATTTATAGCATCTTTGTAAATTTTGACAAGCTTTATCTGTTTCGTCAGACGCCTTGCCAATGCCAACAAATGGTTTTTCAGCCCCATTTATCCAGCAATGACATCCGTAATTTGTGTAAGAATCGGTGAATTTCTCAAGGTATTTATCAAATTTTTTATGACTTTCGGGATCTTTTCGATTTCCGCCTAAGCCCGCTAAATAGCCTGACATGGCGGCCAACGGACGAATTGAGGCCTCTGATAAACTATCTCCATCTCTTTTTGCTCTCGGAAGAAATTCATCAACAAACTCGCCAGTTATTCTTCGGTCAACTCGACCGACTAAATTTCCAGAAAGTGCTGGGGTAGTTAAAGCGAAAATAAGTAATTTTTTTGATAACAACATAATGGAGTTTTTGCAACTCTTATGTATATTATTTAGAAAAAATTTTGAATGAGAATCACCAGAAAATGTTTTTTATTTTAAAGGGTGGTGGAGAGCGCTGTTGCAAATTTGGCAGTTTGTGATTAAATACTAAATAGAGATAATTAAAAGATGTTATTGTCGATATCATACATGCTGCATTCCTATTATTGTAACGTCACTTGACTCTGTATAGCAAAAAGATAAAAATGTAATCTTTGAACTTTCGCAACTTTTTTATCTTGGCTTANNNNAATTTCTTATTCTGCCCTTAAGAAAACTAAAGCCGATCAAGTGAAATTAACTGAACTAAAAGTACAACAAAAATATTTTATTTTATTGAATATTGCTGAAATATGACTCCTCAGTAGCGATGCTTCAGCTGCATTTCACCTAGTTGTGAGAGGATCTTACAATCTCTGAATATTGATAAGGTACCATTTTAAGATCAAAAGAGTTTTGAATAAAAACAAATTTTCTTATATCCCTTTATCACCTTTTGATTAATCTGTGAGATTTGGGCTGAAAAGCGGCCTCATGAGTGGCTAGGAGGGGGGTCTTAGGAGTGTTAGGATTGGCTCCCTCAGCCCACATCTCACAGATTAATCAAAAGGTGATAAAGGGATATAAGAAAAAATTTTCGGATTTACGTTTCTCACATACATGTAAAATAATTGAATTTCAATTTTTCAGATATTCGGAGATATAAAATAATCTGAGAGTGCTGAAAAATTATAATTGTTGCTTGTTCTAACTAATGCTTCATTTTAAAGGGGGGTTTCATCACTTCGGAAAATAATTTTTATAACCCCTCAAAACTCCCAGTCCGTCACGTGATTTTCAAAAAATATAAAATGTATGCTGCTTAAGGGTATGGTGGTTCCTAATTTGACATATTCTCGATAAAATATTAGCCGAACAGGGCCTTGAGGNTACTGCCATCCGATTTTTTAAAAGAAATTATTGAGAAAAGACCATCAGAAAATAAACATAGATATGCAAAAATTTTCGACAAATCAGATCCAAGGGTTTATGATATTGACAATTACGATATAAATTCATTTGATATCGGTAAAGGTCATAAATGTTCAGGAATAGAAATTGACGTTTATTTACAGTCAACTTATGGGGAGGGACTTGGGAAAATTTGGATTATTAATGCTTCAAATTGATTTTTGGTGCTTAAAAATGGACCATCATTGATAGTAAAGCTGTCTACAGTCTGTCAATCAATCAAAAAAATACCGAAATTTTCACGTTTTTTGAAGTTTTTTTTCAAAATTAACTTTGAAAATAACGTTTGTTTGAATTTAAGGGTTTGGTGGTTCCTAATTGGACATATTCTAGATGAATTATTCGTCAAACAGGGCTTCAAGGATAATATTCAGATCAGCCAATTTGTAGAACTAGCCTTCTTGCGTAAAACAAATGTCAATTTTTTTTGCATGCATACACTCCGAGATACATAAACAAGACATGGAGACCTAAGCCAAAACGGAAAATCTATCTTCTGTCAGGTTTTATTTTGAAATAAACCTAAATTTAAACATTACTTATACAATTAGTATTTTAAACTTCTGGGGAGCGTTTTGTCGATAAGTGCTATATTTTTTTCTAGAAAATGCAAAAGAACACTGTTTTTGGACAATATTCATCGAAAAATCTATCTCCTAAGTTAAATTTGCAAATTAGCTCAAATTTTTGCAAAAGCTAGTTTTGTGAAATTTCGACGCCAAACTCAAAATATGAATTTTTCAAGGTCCCGTGAAAAAAATTTCGAAAAAAAATAGGTTCAATTTTTTCGAAAGTAGGCTCAAATGAAAGCCAGGGCAACACTGGAGACAAAGTTGGCTTACGTCAACCCGATATTTGAAGTTTCCCTCATCGAACTAACACAAAAGATATTTTTAAACATTATTTTGAGGAAAATACTTGGGAAAAAATCGAGAAAACGAAACAATTTCGAAGCTTTTTTTTCTTATTTGAGTTGTTTTGTGCTTTTAAAACATAAACGATTGATTTGAACCATTTTTATGACAAAATAACTGCAGAAAATGTAGGAACCACCATACCAATGACAACTGAAGCATCAAAATATATCATTGACGTAAGTCAACTTTCTGATAAGTGTTTCTCAGGCTTTCGTTTTAGCTTACTTTCTAAGAAATCGAACCTAACTCTAATTGTCACACTCACCTTTCAAGGAAATAGGAAGTGTTAGAAAATAATTACTTTTTACGTCGATCTTCGGTCACGTGATTATTCCAGGAAATAAAGAAAATTGTCTATGTTCTTAAGTCTATGTTCTTTAAGTCGGCATTTTGATAAAAGGTTAACCATTTCCAGATTTTGCAAAAATGACTGTTTTTGTTCTTTAATAACCAGTATGATGTTTTTGACTGTTTAAATAAATCTTGTTGAAATTAAGTCTTGTGTTTTGCAGAATTTCGAAAAATTTAAGTGGTTGTAACTAAAAGTATTTTTTATTCAACTGGCAACTAAAAAAGCTCAATGAACACATTTTTATTAATTTTTGGTTTTCTGGATATCTATAATGTAGGCATTTCCAGTATATAATTTAAGGTTTTCATTAGAATAATTTCAGAATTGAAATGGATGTTAATTCAGAAAATGTCGATTTTATTGAAAAAGAAGTTTATGCTTGCGGAGATATAACAGACCTTGATCTAGAAATAAAAATAGAAAAACTGGACGAAGAAAGAAATGTCAAAAATGAGGTTTTTGAAGAAANAAGTACGCGTATAGTTAGAAAGTACGCGTATAGTTAGAAAGTACGCGTATAGTTAGAAAGTACGCGTATAGTTAGAAAGTACGCGTATAGTTAGAAAGTACGCGTATAGTCCGGATTACGCGTATAGTCCGGGGTTTTGGGCGACGAACTTTCTAACTATACGCCGCACCCCGCTGTAAATCAAACTTTGACCGTTGGAAAATTTTGGTCAAAAAATTTAGCATGATTGCCGTAAAAATCAACCTGGCATTAAATGATGTAGTCGAGAAATTCCTGTTTAAGGGGGTTGTGGGTGTAAAATGTTGGAAAAAAAAATACGGGAGAATAAAAACCTTCTCTATCAACTGCAAGTGAATTTTTTTGATTCTGGTGAAGTATGACTCACCGGTAAATTCTCGGTCAATTTTGCTTTCAATTGAATCAAACAAAGATGTTTCGGAAAAGTACAACGTGTTCAAATAGTTACCGCGCTATCCGGTTTAAAAAAATATATCCTTCGGTTTTTGGGCGGTAAAAATGAAATTAATAAAATCTGTTTATGCTCGGTGAATTTTGGTTCAAATAAAAAACAGATCATTTATGAAACGTATGAAATTTTCCCATACTTTACCAGAAGCTCGGTGAAAAAGTTATTCTCTGTTGGTTTTAAGCGTGAAAAAACGGATTTATTCTTTATAATTTCTATGCGCAGGTGGGCAAAAAAAATAACAACACAATGATGCAGTGCGTTGGTGGGTCTTGTGCGTCTGTTCGTCCAATCAGATCGGTGTATTTTTGCATAATAGTTTTTTTCCCACGATTTGAGAACAAAGAAACAATTTTCTTTAACTCTTGCTTTATTTACACCCACAACCCCCTTAAGTGAAAACCGATATTACCGGTGAACCAGGAGTGCAGTTTCTTCAAAAATAACTACTTTGCAAGAATTAACTCTTTGGGCCTTGGTCATTTTGAAATTACAGCCTGAGTTTTCTCGTTGGCGACTTTAGTGGGCCCACCGATAAAAAAAACGACCTACGGCATATTTCCGGAAAAAAAAATTCGAAAATTCTCATGTTTTGCATCAAAAAAACGGTAATTTCAAAAGTCTGTTAGCGGTCAACTGGTTGACATGGAAAATCATACAAAAAAACCGTTTGTTGATATCGCTCAGGGTCATCGAGAAATTATGGTGACAAGGGTGGGTTCCTTTAAAAAA
>SCLH01001274.1:14122-28509 GCA_004367855.1 Oikopleura vanhoeffeni | reverse complement strand
TAGATGCTTGATTCTGATGACAACGATTTTTATATTGGCGAGCAGCAAATAATAGACCAAGAAGAGCAAAGTATCGAAGTTAAAAAAAACGAAAATCTTCAAAACTGTGCTCTGAATCAGTCAAAATTGAACTGCAAACTAGTAAAAATTGTTAATTCCCGAGGATTCCCTCATTTACATTTTGAAATTAATGGAAAAATGTATTTTTACGGAATTTTAGGAATCAGAAAAAACTATAAAATTGTTCTGCGATGCACCAAAAAAGTCAATGGATCAAACTGTGGAAATCGTTCTACTATACTGCCTTTACATTTCTTAAAACAAATTATTCATAATTCACCTGACATTTCGCGATATTCCAAAATTTTGGACAAATCGGACCCTAGGGTGTTTGATTTAAATAATTATGATTTAAATTCATTTGATATTGGGAAAGGTCATAAATGTCCAGGAACAGAAATTGAGATGAATGAAGTTAAATGCAGAATTGTAAAAATTGGAAGTTGCCGCGGTTACCCTAATTTCCAGTTTGAAATCGATGGAAAAACGTATTTTTACGGAATTCGAGGAATAAAAACAGACTATAGAATTGTTTTGCGATGCATAAAACTAACATGTAATAATTCCTCTTATATAGCACCTTTGGATTTGTTAAAACAAATTATGCAAGATAAGTCATCAAAAACCAATTATTCTAAAACGTTAGACATATCTGACCCTAGGGTGTATGATTTAAATAATTATGATTTAAATTCATTTGATATTGGTCAAGGTCATAAATGTTTAGGAACAGAAATTAAAAAAAAATCAAACTCAAATAATAAGCCAGAAATTGAGATCAATGAAGTTAAATGCAAAATTGTGAAAATTGAAAATCGCCGCGGTCACCCTACTTTCCATTTTGAAATTAATGATGGACATATGTATTTTTACGGAATTCGAAGGAATAAGAACAGACCTATAAAATTGTTTTGCGACCTGGCATCAAGAACAAGCCCATGTCAGTAATCAAACTCATTTATTATAGCACCTTTGGATTGTTTAAACACAAATATTGCACAGATAAAGTCATCAAAAAAATTTATGCAAAAATGTTAGACATATCTGACCCTAGGGTGTAATGATATAAAAAATTACGATATAAATTCATTTGATATCGGAAAAGTCATAAATGTAACGGAACCGAAATTAGTGTTTATCTACAGATCGGTGAACCGAGAATCGTAACTTATGGGTGGAACTTGGAAAATTTGAACTTTTGAACGACTTGGGGGTCGGTGCATTTTGACAGATCTTGCACTTTTTATTTTTTTTGTCTTGATGGAAACTTTTTGCCACTTCAAATTTTTCGAATAAAAACTTTTTCGAACACAAGTTGCCACTTTTTAGTTCACTTTGTAAATCTTAATTTCTTCAGATTGATATTTATACTTTATAAATCGTCCCTTTGAAAAAACACTCTAAAAAGCGCGTTTCCTTCCATGGTGTCTTAATAACAGTAAAAATTTATTATTTTATTTTGTTACTTAAAGTCCTAAACACGCTTCCGACCACCGACCTCGGATTTATTAAATTTAATTTTATACGGTTTCTACGTCAAAATCGAAAATTTAAATTTGTGAAAAAAGCCGGAAAAAACCGAAATTTTACCACATCGAAAGAAATATATTTCTGCATGAATTAAATAAAAAATTTGAAACGTGGATGGGTCGGCTTATCATTCGGCAACTTTGATGTGATAAAATTTTTTTAATTCCGGATAATGAGGGCCTTGGAGTAATTTCTGCCGATCCTTATTTCGTGACAGGGACTTTTTTATATAAATTTTTATATGATTCGACTCCATTCCGATTGAGTTTTTTTGATCGCTCAATCTTAGCACAAATATGACTAGTGAATAATATAAGATTGGCGTAATCGGACCATTTTTGTTTTGAGATTACTGAAACTTTTTAATACTTTTTATCAGTTTGATGAAAAAATTGAAAACCGCTGACTTTGTAAGGGACCGATTTTTATAAAAAAATTTTGGCTGAAAAATGGCAAAAAACAACCAGGGCTGCCGCCGTAATTTGAGTATACAAAAAAAATGTTGAATTTGAAAACTTATTTTTTGCCAATCAGAGGGTTTATATTCGCGTTTGTTTGCATAATCCCCTTAATACCATTAGTTTTATACTGTTTTAATAAAGGTCTCGGTTTGCACTGAAGCAATAAACTTGCCCCAATGACCAATGAGCGCATTTAAACTGTACACATGATTAACCTGTATTATATACCTGTCCATATGATTACCTGTAATATATTTTTAATTATTTTCTGTTTTCCTGTATAGTTATAAGAGTGTTAATTTTAGAAAAAAAATCGAGCTATTCAGGAGCTGCGTTTTAAAAGAGCTACAAGTTTCGCAATTCAGTTATTTCGAATATTATTCATAATCTTGAAAGCTTTAGAATTAAATTATGTGTCGTTTGACACTTATCTCGATATTAAATCTGATAATTATTTTTCAGTTTAAAAATGTTTCAGAACTGTGATAAAAATGTCCAGTACCAGAATCTAGTTAAAACTGTGAGATCCTTGTATACATAAAAAATGGGTCGAAAATTGACTGGTCTTCGTTCTTGAATAACAGTTTGTTAATCTTGCACTGTCAAATAAATCTTGTTTTAATTTAGCCCTTTGTTTTGCAGAATTTTGCACAACTTAGAATTTCTTAATTTTCATAGAAATATTTCAGAATTCGAAATGGATTATGATTCGAGAAATGTAGATTTTAATTGGAAAAAGAAGTTGTATTGCTTGCGTGCATATACAAGACTATGATCTAGGATAAAAGATAGAAGTGGATGACGAAAAAAAAAAAAAAAAATCTATGAGGTTTTTTGAAGAAAAAATATAATGTATCTTCCAAATTGATTGGAGAAAAAACGACAATAAGAAATATCAAATTAGAAAATAAAAAATTAAACAAGAATTGGATAGAAAGAAGAACTCTAAGAGATCAAAGAGATGCGATAGGGATTGAATAGTCACACAAATAGGTTTTTTTAATTAATCATTGTCTTCTTTTTTTGAGTATACGTCATTTGAAAAGAATATATTTATATGTGGGTCGAACCGGTAAAATTTGAACCTTGAAAGTTTTTTTAAGGGGGTGCATTTATGGACTAAGTCCTGTAGATTGGTACATTTTTTCAGAGCGATAAATGAAAGAAAAAAAAAGGTGAAAATTTATGTTTTTTTATTTTTTAGCTTCAATAAAGTGTTTTCTTGGCTAAACGTTTATATATTTTTAATTTTTTAACAAACTAATTATCTGGGAATATAAAAACACCACTTTCACGTCATCCATTTCCAACTAAATCGACCTACAGATCTTTTTTTTAAGTACGATATTAATAAACTTCAGACATTGTCGGGATGTAATGCGCTGAAAAAGTCTTGTTTTTATGTTGCTAATTAAAAAATTTCCGCTTGATATGACAAGTTTTTTCCCCATGAGAAAATGGTCAAAAATGGCAAAAAGTAGAGAAAAACACTTTTTTTGAGATAAAAATTGAACTTTCAATTGCGTTTTGTATTAAAAAATGTTCTCAACTATCTAAAGAAGGCGGCCCTATTACACCAAATTTTATTTGGAATTTTGACCAGCATAAAGTTTTTAAATATAGTGCCAAATGCACTTATCGAGTGTACACGAGGTTAAAATTTCATCGATAGTTTAGAAATGAAATCGCCGCGACCAACCTCATTAGTTGACATAACGGAATATTTAATAGATACCACAGACATTTAATATGTGATTCTGCCTATTTTTATGGAGAGTTCAAAAAATCACTAATAAAAATTTTGGACCTTGATTGCGGAAAATTTTCATAAGTTTTCTAAACAAAGTCGAACGAAAAATGAAGAATAACAATATGATTTTTCAAAACAAGCAGTCAGAAAATATTTAGTACATGCATGAGAAAGAGTTAAAGTGGCTATTTTTTGAGCTTTTATTCATAAGATCAAAAAACATCGATCAAAAAAATTTTGGACAAAAATGCGAGAAAGATTTAATTAGTTCTGATGAATTTTTTTGAAATTTTTACGATTTCAAAAATGAAAACTCGAACTCAATTTTCTAAAATGAATAAAAATAATTTTATCAAGCTGAAACATATCTTATATCGTTCAGCTAACTATATAACATAAAAAATATACTTGACTTAATTATTTTCGTAAAGTTATAAACGACTCCAGTCTGCTGGGTTTATGCACCCCCTAAACCTAACTTACAGTTTCTTTATTTTAATAGAAAAACTACAGTTTTAATAAGCTTTCTATTTTTTTCATCATCTTCCAGAATGTGCTTCAAAAATAATTTACTTTATTCGCACATTTTGAAGATGATTAGAAAAATCAAAGCTTAATAAAAAATGTACAGTAACGTGCTCTATAAGGACGGACACTTTGGTCATCAGTTTGCCGCGGTGCCCGTACAAGGACGGACCATTCTTCTAAAAGATTTGAAGGGTTGCTATAAGGACGAACCTTTTTCGAAAGTTTTGCCGGTGCCCTATAGGACGGACGGAGCGAAATGGATCTCTTATAAGGCCCGTTTACTGTATATATTTTTTCAAAACATATATTTATCTAACTAATATCAAAATAAATAATTTCGAAATTTCCTCCCGAAAAAATATTTTTGCTCAGAATATGTCCAGAAGGCTAATTTTTCTCGCAAATTTCTCCAAAACACTTTACAAAAACTTATTTTGGGAATTTTGGGGGAGAATTATGCTCTGCAGCGCGTTTAGTGGAATATTTCTAAAATTTTTAAGAATTTCTGGCATACAATTCATAGCTCTTTTTCATTAAAAGAAAATTTTAAACCATGTAATTTTGAAATTTTCAATTTTAAGGCTTTTTCGAGGATGTTTCATGGAATCTGAGCTCGCCATTGCTCTTGGTTATTTATTGGGTTGCGTTATCCAGTTCACGCCCGATTAACTTTTTTTTGATAACGAGTTATTGGGTTTTCTAATTGGCGCGAAATTTTGACGTTCCACTTCAGACTCAACCGCCCGGTATATATTGAGAAAGAATAATATAAACCCAGTGAAAAGTTTTTTCATCAAGAGCTCATATCAGAATCTTGTCAAAATGCACCGACACTCCTTAAGGGGGTACTGATCGTTCACAGAATTCTCTTGAAAATTTGATACCGAGAACTAAATATGGCAAAAAAATGACGAAGGAAATATTATTTTTTTATTTTTGATCACAAACGTTCGGCCAGGGCGGCGCGTCAGACCGTCGGGAAAACGCAAGATTCATCTTTTTCTCATTAAGTTACACATCGATCGGACAAAATTGAAAGACGCAAAGTGATTAAGTACTTATCCGGCTAGGAAGATTTCCGTTCAGAATTTTGAAATTTGATCTAGTTCGGGGAGATAAAAAAATTATCTCGGGAACTAAAAAGAAAATTGAAAATTTTCATCGGCTGGAAATTGTATAAATATGGCGCATTTTTGTTCTATCATAAAAATAAATAGATCATCGTGTGGTTACTGAGTAACATTGCATTTGCTTTGGTAAAAAATCTTGAATAATAATAAATATATGCTAAATAAATATTATTTCGAGCCTTTATACGCTTGACAGAAAACAAATAATCTTGAAATTTTGTAGCTTGATTGCAATTCGATGAAAATTTTGCACGTTTTTTATTTACATCTATTTTTTAGCCATTTCGGTAGTTCGTTCGGCGGCATTTTTAATCATTCGCACTGGTTTGGTTGCTTATTGAAAACTTTCTGCATTTCTGTAAAGATTGATATAAATTTTAATGTATCCCGATTTTGGTTTCATTATAATTCATAACTGCAGTCGCAAAACGAGCTTCTTGTCACCTTGATCTTATATGTGGCCTACAATTTAGTCATTATTTAGACCAAAGACATTGAATGAATAAGCCCATCATGGACCGTACTTCGCAGTATTAAAAAAAAGGTTCGATAAATTTTAATCACATAATCTCTCTGAATATTAGCTTGAATAATTTTATACCTTTTTTTTCGTCAAACCTTATTTACACAAAATTTCGCATTTTACATTCTGGTACTGGGCATTCATAATTTCAATTTTATTGCATTCCAAATGTAAAAACATTTTTTTCGACATTTTTGACCACCGTTTAAATTTCGTCTTTTTTGGAAATTTTTCTTGCAAAATATAAAAGATTTTTTTTGGAATGTGCTCAACAAACATCATTTTATTTTTATTAGCTACGCCTTTTACGGCACCTCCTAGATTTGATGGCCGGTGGTTTGTGAAATTACCAATTTATCGGAACCTTTTAATCATGAAATATGTGAGATCACACACCAAATCTCAAGCAGGATATTATTTGGTAAAAGCTGCTCAAGATTATTTGAAAATAAGAAGCAATCATCCTTTCGCGGAAAATGTCACTTTGAAAATCACCAAAAGTGGCAATTTTTCGCGGATAGTGATCAGTTAGATCATCAGGTTAGTAATTAATATATTCAGTTCTGCTTCATTATTAGAAACATTAAATTGAAAATATAACAGAAAGTCAACTACATGTATAAAGCTCGAAATAATATTATTTTACATATATTTATTATTATTCAAGATTTTTACCAAAAGCAAATGCAATGTACTCAGTAAACACACGGATGAATCTATTATTTTTTTATGATAGAAAATGGCCATATTTCATACAATTATCGCAGCCGATGAAAATTTTCATTTTCCTTTTAGTTCCAAGATAATTTTTTTATCTCTCCGAACTAGATCAAATTTCAAAATTCTGAACGGAAACTCTCCTAGCGGATAAGTACGAAATTCATTTGTCTTTCAATTTGTCGATCCGATGTGTACTTATAGAAAAAGTGATCTGCGTTTCCCGACTTTGAACGGCGCCGCTGCCGAAGCTTGTGGATCCAAAAAATAAAAAATAATATTTCCCATCGTCATTTTTTTGCCGTATTTAGTCGGGTACAAATTTTCAGAGAATTCTTGAACCGCGATCACTACCCCCCCTTAACCAAATTGTAGTGGTAAAACACTTTTTTTCGGCCATGACCGGTTTACCGGCTATTGGACAAAAACGGTCTTATTGGGATTTTCTACCCATTTCCAAAGGATTTCTTTAATAGGTACATGAAAATTACTCCAGACTGTTTTTGAACATCTTCTGACCATGTTTGCAGTCAAAATAACTACAATATTTTCAACGAATTTCTATTTTGGTGAAGGACCATAATCATATAATTAATAATTGTTTAACTTTGAACCTGATTGCTGAATCACGTTTATCAACCTACAGGTCAAGAAAATTTCAGTGCTGCCAAATTCGGCTTAAGATTCAGAATGCAAAAAAACGTTTCCTCGCTATCTATCTGATTCTTTCAGAACAGATACCCCTTAAGGGGTATTACGCGAATAGATTTCCTTAGAAATTTCTCCCAACTATTCGGGGCCAAAAAATAAGACAAACTTCTATGACTTTTTCGATACTGTTGCTCCACGCCAGGTAGCGTGAAGTGCAAATTCTAGAGCATGTTATAACTGCTTCACAGATGCTAACCTGCAAGCCCAAATTACTGATTATTATGCGTTGTGGCTAGAGAATTTAGTTTGAATCTAGCGTATGGCAAAGCGAAAAAAAAATTTGTCATCTGGTAAGTAAGATACCTGAAAAAATTGAAAAAAACATATTTTTTTCATTTTCAACGCTCTCAACTAGGCGGTGTTGACTTGAGATCAAATAGTGTTGTCAATCAAATTTTTCCAGAACCTCAAAAATAAACATTTTTAGTAAAAATCATGCAATTTTTTCATCAAAAAATTTTTGAACTATTTATTGAATTACTTTGCTGTATGAGATATAAATAAAAGCGACAAAACGATACGTAGGCCAGATACTTGTGCATCGTTTTCGAATGAAAGATCACTTGTGAAGACAACTGTGACCCGTGTTTTCACATGATATGGTATACTTGCTTTTCTCATTATACTTTTTCTAGAACTAAAAATTGAAAATTCTAGATATCATAATTTCGGATGCGAAATATTACGTTCTCACTTCCTTATGCAGAAACTTTTTTTTATATGCTCACAAGGGTTAAAGGATTAGCGATCACAGTTTTTTTTCTGAAGAAAATTGGCCAAAAAAGTAAGAAAAGATTCGAATTCTCACTATTTTTGATCGAAAATGCCATTTTAAATAAAAAAAGAATCATTTAATGCAAAAACTGTGGCAAAGAAATGAAATGCTCACACAATAATCCACTGTCCTTTCTGTAGATTAATTGCCAGTGGGCTTCTTTGTAAATAAAATATTGAAATTTATATCCTACGCTTTTGGCTATAATTAGCTGCTTTAATAAGCTCCACTTTTTCCGATTTTTAAGACATAAACTTTTGTAATTTCGCGTCTAACAGGGCGTTTTGGAAATTTCGCACTAAATTTATTTTGATAAAAATATTCAAAAGAGATGATCTTGCCAATACTAGTAGAAGATAATCCAGTTAAAATCTTCGTTTTTTAAATAAATCTCACCTGTTTTTTACATCATTATTTATTTCATATCAAGCTTCACAGCGGATCATCTTTTTTCAATGAAATTGAAATCACCATTTTAGTCGTTTTTTCACAATATCTTTCAAAAAATGTTTTTTGAAATATTTCAAGCCAGCAAAAGTCAAGTCAAGCCAGGCAAAATTTTTGGTAACGTCAAGTTAATCAGAAAAATTTGCTGCTTGCTCGAGCCTGCTTTAAAAGTTCACTTTTTGCATTTAGTTTTATAATCTCATGATGGTTTGTTTAATTTGAATCGGAACGTAATTTCTGGTCATTCGAAATTTATAAAAAAAATTTTGGCCTATAGCTTTTTTTAGTTCCAGTTTAAGGCAAACTCGGTTTTGTGATATGATATCACAGATATCTCATACGGTTCGTCTGTTGAAAAGTCAAATCTTGTCGCGTCTAAAAAACACCTTATCATTTGTTACAGTTGGTCGGGACCAATCTCCTTTAAGGATGTCTGCGGTTCTAGCTATGCCCATAGAATACTATTATTTAATAGTTTCATTATTTATTGGGTGTGATTCTCTCTAGAGTCGAAAGCCCAGAATGAAGGGGACGAAAACATTAACGTGTTTTCGAGCAGTTGTTTCGCGCAACCTAATTAATATCAGAAAAGTTGCATAAACTGTCACAGCCCTCCAGATTTATTAGGTTTTGCTTATATTGTTTAAATATTTCTTTCGGTGAAGTTTTCTTTGGCGATTTGTTTCGCAAAAGTCGAAGATTGACAGTGCTTCAAATTTTGAGATTTCAAATTGTTTCTATGAATCTAATAGTATTGTGTCCAATTTTAAAGAAAATTGCTATTATCCAGCGAGTTACAGCAACCTAAAAATCCGTGGCAGCTACTAGTTAACTACTAAAACAAAACTTTCATTTTTTCGGGGTCACGGAAAAAATTGCCGAAAATTGATTTAAAATTCTAGACTGTCGAATTATAAAAGTCACTAAAATGGATCTAGCCACTATAGAAAATAAGAATCCCGAAATTATGTTCTGAGTAAGGTGTCCACATCCCATTGGGCGACTCAGAAGAAAATGTCAGAAACTGAGAAATTTTTAGTATCCCCCTTGATCGTGTTCCTTGTTTATTTGGAGCAAAAAACTGTACTGTCAACTTCGTTGGTTTATCGACAAAAATGTAGTCAAAAAGTTCGTGAAGTTTAAAATAACATTACACCCAGGCTTTACTTGAATGCTTAATTAATAAACACTGATCGTTGTTAGTTAAGTCCGGCTGACCATAACCAATCAATAATAAATTAATGCAGCACCTAATTTAAATTTGAAAAATTTTTATAATTTCACATTTATGTATGCAAAAACACGATTTGTTACTCAACTTAATATTTTCGTGTTAAACCCCATCGTTTTATCTATCACGAGGACTCGCTTGAGACTTTAAGCCAATATCCTTTTATTGCCTCTCCCAAATATTTGGTCCCTGCGAAAAACACGAGTGGAGTGAGAAATAACCGGGGGCTTTCAAAAAGGACTGAGCCGAATAAGGTTCTTAGATAATCTTTAGTTTACTGTGGCATATGATTGCTATTTTTTATGCATTTGAAAATTTCGGATTTTAAAAATATTTGAAAATTTTCGAAAATTAAATTTTTTTTTTTTTTCGAAAAAATTCTCTTGAAAAAATAAAGGAGGACTGACTTCCTCGGATTTTCAGATACCCTTTATGAGTCACTTAATTTAATGTTTAGATGCTTGATTCTATGACATCGGATTTTATATTGGGCGAGCAGCAATAATAACGGCAAGAAGAAGCAAAGACAATCGAAATTATAAAAATCGCAAAAATCTTCAAACTGGTTGATCTGAATCAGTCAAAATTGACTGCAAACTTGTGACCAAAATTGAAAATCGCCGCGGTTACCTAATTTACATTGGAAATAAATGGAAAAATGTATTTTAAAAACAATTGTTGGCGTCAGAGCAGTTATAATAAGATTGTTTGGCGATCCAGAAAATTTTTGTCAGGAATCAAAGTCGCGGATGTGCTAATAATCAAATATACTCCGCCTTCCGCCTTTTTAAAAAAGAAATTATTCAGAAACACCACAGAAAATAAAAAATAAATAATGGAAAAAATTTTGGTTACAAATCCAGACGTCACGAGGTTTATGAATATTGCCAATAGATATAAATTCATTATATCGGTAACAGGTCATAAATGTCATAGGAATAGAAATTGACGTTTAATTTGAAATCAATTAATAAACCGAGAGAAACGCGGAAATTAATGCAAACTTGTTAAAATTTTTAAATCGGTAGGTGAAACTAGTTTTCATTTGAAATAGATGGAAATATGTATTTTACGGAAATTTCGGGCGTCAGAGCAGATAATAAGATTGTTTTGCCATGCACAAGAAAAAGTTTTTTCAGGATCAAGTTTGGATGTAGTCATATCATCAACGTACTCCCTTCCGATTTTTTAAAAGAAATTATTCAGAAAAAACATTCAAAATTAAAATATTATGCAAACATTTTGGACAAATCAGACCCACAGGGTATATGATTTAAAGAATTACGATATAAATTCATTGATATCGGTAGAGTCATGAAATGTTCAGGCATAGAAATTGACGTTTAATTTAAAATGCATTTCAATAAAACCGGAAAAATGCAATGAAACTGTTAAAATTTTGTTAAAATCGCGTAGGTAACCCTTATTTTTATTTTCAAATTAATGAAAAATGTATGTTTAACGGAATTTTGGGCGTCAAGCCAGATAATAAGATTGTTTTGAAAATGCCAGAAAATTTTGTCAGGATCAAATTGCAATGTAATAATTGATCAATGACTACCTTCAGATTTTCGAAGAAATTATTCAACAAAAAACCCTCAGAAATTAATAAATAGTTTATGCAAAACTCTTGGACAATCAGACCCAAGATTATGATATAGAATAATACGATACTAAGTTCATTTAATATCGCGAGTAGGTCATAAATTCAGCGAATACGAAAGACGTTTATTTAAAATCCATTCAATAAACCGGAAATATAAAGGAATGCAATACTATTTAAAATGTTAAATTCCCGCGTAGAGGATTCCTAGTTTCATTTTGAAATAGATGGAAATGTATTTTTTACGAAATTGGGGTTAAAGCAGAATAATAAGATGGTTTTGCGATGCACCAAAAAGTTTTGTCAGGAATCAAATACGCGATGTCGATTTAGATTATAACTATACTACCTTCCGATTTACTTGAAAGAAATTTTCCAGAAAAAACCATCAAATCTAAAAAACAGTATGGCAAAAATTGGACAAATCAGACCCAAGGGTTATTGATATGTCAATTACGAATATAAATTCATTTAATATTCGTAACGGTCATAATATGTCAGGAACGAATTGGACGTTATTTGAAACTCATTCAATAAAACCGGAAGAAACGGAAATCAAATGCAAACTTGTAAAAATTGAAAATCGCCACCGGTTAACCACTAATTCCAATTTTGAAATTGATGGAAAAGTTATTTTATGGAATTGACGGAATAAGAGCAAATTATAAAATTGTTTTGCGATGCCAGACAATTTTGTCAGAATAAAAGTTGCCATGTCATATATACCTCAAGCTGTACTCCGCTTTTTCAAAAAAGAAATTTATTCAGAAACACCATCAAGAAATTAAAACATAGTATTCAAAAATTGGACAACTCAGCCTCAAGGGTTTATGATATTGTTAATATACGGATGTAAACTCATTCGATATTGGTAGTGGTCATAAATGGTTCAAACTGAAAATAGCGTTTTATTTACAAGATCGGTGACCGAGAAATCGTATTATATGTAGGGTTAGGAATTGGGAAAATTTTGAATTTTTAAAACGACTTTAAGGGGTAAGCGGTCGCAACTCTTTTTAGGGTACTTTTGGTGTAAACATTAGCATGACAATTGCTTAGGAACCTTAAAATGCATAAAGCTTATTGAAAAAAGCAAAATCCAAAGAAAAGGTCGAAATTTCACTATTGGAGAAATTTTTCCTAAGTATTTTTTTCTGAAAAACATTGAAACGCAATGTTTTGGACAGAAAACCTCTAAACTATCAAAAAGCTGTAAGCAAATTTTTTCTCAGCATCACCCAAGCTTAATTTGAGGGTTCTTCGACTTAATCCGAGGACGACTTTCATTTTCCGAGTTTTCACTTCCGTTAGAAAAAAATGCGATTTCTAAAATTGGAAGCAAAACTTTCAAATCCGATCCAGCGGTTTTGTAATTAGTAATCAACCGTAGCTGTGTTTGCGAATTTCAAAATGTAAATTAATTATGATTAATATTAATGTTGTATCCAAAATATTTAATTTATCATCTACTGTATTCCATTGTGAAACCCTTAATTTTTATCAAACCGGTAAGTTTTTTTCAAAAGCTATTTTTTACTTTTTTTAACTTACCAGTTGGTCGTAATATATCTGTAATAGCCAGAGAACATTTTAATTTAATTTCGATATTTCCAATCTCGAACATATTGACAAAAAAATATTGGCTAGCGAGGGTTTGACATTTTAACCGCCCATGAGACTCCACTAGTTTTGCCTAAAAAACCAATTAAAGCCTCAAAAGTGCTAAATTTGGTTCAAATAGCCAGAAAAAAAATTTTTTCCAAGTCATCACGCGGGGGGGATTAGACTTGTTAGTAATAATTCTTTCAAATTTTAACCGTTTTGGTCTTTTAGAAAAAACTTTCAGTACACTATAATTTGGTCTAAAATAAAATTCAAAACGTCGTTTTATATTGATACAGGAAAAAGTGATTGGCAGTCATATGAACGACTTCAGGCACCTCCGAGTTAAACTCACCTGTTTTCGATAAAATCGGAGACTTTGTTTTTAAAGGTCAAAGTTGAGTCAACTGAATATTTGCAACTTTTATTAATCAGGCGAAATGAAAGATCTGAGATAAGTTTCAACTCCAGTGGTTAAAGTAGCACAACTATCTAACATTTGGTCCCAATGGAAACCCTGTTTTAATGGTTCTTAAAAATACCATAGCCTCTTTTAAGGGTCCCAATTGGATAGACTTTAAATTCCTCTTTATTGTTAAAATGGCTTGAAATCATTAATTAAGCTCCGAGCTTCCTAGGTCGTATTAAATGGGATTTAACCCTAACCTGTGCGCAGCCTGAGGCTCGATTCTTAACTGCTAAAACTGCAAATATTTCGCCAATTGTTAAAACCTGCTCTCCGACAACAAAAAAGTTTTCCTTATATCAAATCATTTTACTTCTCACTAATGATTATGGAATAAAACGAAACGTCAAAAAATACAATTTTTAAATTGGAAAAACATATATGAAATGATTATATCTCGAAAAAACCTACAACAAAACAAAATTAATTTGTTCTGACATCGTAAGTAAAACAAATTTGAAATTAATTTTTTTATCTTCAATTAAAGTGTTCATCGAATCTTGCCAGACGTATATATTTTTCATTTTAAACATAAACTGATGAGTATCTATCATATTTATAGATGCCCCTGTGTACGTCCATAAAACTACTTGAATTTGAAAGAAATTCAATTTAACTCAAAATCTACCATTACTTACAAGAAACAGATGCGTGATAATCTTTATGGAACATTTGAAATAGTTCAGAAAAAATTTCGTTTCTTCTGAGCACGCTCGAAAAAGCTTGAGAATTCTACATCAGAATTATAAACTAATCTTAAGGGGGTATGCGACTTTGATTGACCTTTCAGGTGAAATATACTGAAAACTAAACAGTTCATGAGAAAAACGAAATGCCAATTTGTAGATCTATC
>SCLH01001274.1:0-14101 GCA_004367855.1 Oikopleura vanhoeffeni | reverse complement strand
ATTCTGAGCGCGACTGATTTCTTTCCTCCAAGCGAAATTTTAGCTCGCATTTTACCTTTTACGCCGCCCTAGCGCATTTGGTTGTTTTATAATTTTTTTTTAAGACGTTTTTTAGCCCGAAAATATAATATGGACAATGTGACACTTTTTTGTTTACATAGACAAAACACAAATTAGCTCTCCTGTCAGAGACAGACACGACACTACTTAAATTTAGTTTATCTCACCTGTAATTTAAAATTGACCAATTTAAATAAAGAGGGGAACAACTGTTTGTATTAATTAATTTTTGTTTTTAAAAAAAGTGGCTAATGTATTTGGACAGATTTTTAATATAAAAAAAGGAAGTTTATATGCCGTTACAAGGGCCTCTGGTCGTTTTTGCCACTTTTTTTCTCAGCCAAATTTTCATATTTATTCGGCTTTTGAAAACAGACCCTGAACCCTTTAAGGGATTCGATAACTCAAAACTGACACAAATATTAAGATGGAATATAAAGATAATTAATAAATTGGACAGAATCGGACCATTTTTGTGAAATTACGAACTTTTTAACTTCAGTTTTCGAGGGTGAAAAAAATTAGTAGAAACAATGGACTTTTTAGATAAGGACCGAATTTTTATAATTTTCCTATTATAAATTGGGCTTAAAAAGTGCGCAAAAAAACAACCAGAGGCCGCGTAATTGATTTATTTAACTAAAAAATTCAATTTGAATAAACTTTTTTTTCTTGTTTCCATCAGGATGGACATTGCCGTTTTGTTTTGCAGCGATAACCCCTTAAAACGTATTATTTTTATTCTTTATGTAAAGGGTTCTCGTTTCGCATCATAAACAAGCCCCCTAAATATTATCTATAGCGATATTTAAAACTGTACATTATCGATTAAACTGTATTTGATCTTAAATGTATTTCTGTTTTCCTTATAGTATAAAAGTGTTAATTTTCATAATGAACAATCAAGCTGCTTTCAAGAACGGCTGGTTTAGAAGAAATTTGTTAACTTTATTTAAAAAATTTCATGAGAAGTATATTTTGAGAGTAATAATTCACGTATTTTTTAAGCACAAGCTTCTTGTGTTGTTTTGAATAACCAGTTTGTATTTGCACCTGTTTTCAAATAAAGTCTTGTTTAAATTAGTAGTTTTTTTTAATAACCACGATGATTGTCATTGGGAAAGTTGTGTTGCTTTGAACAATACCCTTTAATCTTCACCCGCCCGTTACGAGTTGTTGTGCACAGGCCGAAGCGATCTTAAACGGTTTTTTTCGACCCTTATGGGATCATAATGGGATCATCGCTTCGACAAGTGAAAAACGCTGAAGATTTTTTGCTTGCGGTCTATTTTGGGAAAAAATCTTCAAATCTGTCCCAAAACATGTCTGAGCTAAATTTAAAATAAAAAATCTAAACTTTTTTCTTTTCATTCGGTAAGCGTCGAAAAACGATCACGGACCGTATAAAATGAGATATTCGTTCTAACGGCGTTTGGGAAAACAAAAATATGAACTTAATCATGAACCTATACCTTATTCACAACTTTTCATCGCCCGCCAATAAAATAGTTTTTGCCAATTTAAGCTGGTTTGTTGTGGTTGGTTTTATGACCGGCACACTCTTCCAAAAGAGGCGATTTTGGCCCTGCGAAAGACTTTCTTGCATTTTTAACTCTCTCGTTGGTTTGTGGGCTTTAATGCCCCCGCCCAATATATTATATGACATTTCAGTATCGTAAAAGACTTGAAAAGGTAAAAACTTGTTTTTGAGATTATTAATGTTTTTCAAGACGGTTTAACATCAGCTTTTCTTGAAAACCTCAGGTTGAAATAAAAATATATCTGAGAAAAGAGTCTAAAACAAAATATTCTCCACAAATGGATTTAAATCCCTGAGGGACTCAATATTTTCTCTAGAGGCATTTACAGCAAAATCACTGTATTTGGGCTGCCCCCTAAAATCAGTACACTAAAACAGCCTTTTGCATAAACTGCCCTCCAACTCAGAAATAAGAGTTCAATTAGGACACCTGTTGGTGCCTTTTTTATCTAAAAATAAACGCTCAAAGGACTCTCAATTTTGACGTGACCGATTGAGTTCTTGAAATGGCCGCCTCCCGTTACAGCGTTTAGTTCAAACTTTGTTTTGCCAAATAATCTCAAAATTACCTTGTAAAAAATTATACGAAATATTTCGTTGTTTTAAGGGTAGGTGGTCGGTTTTTTTTTAGCCCTTATAGAATTAATTATGATATATTAATACGTTATGACTAAAGATATACCCAAGAATCTCATGGGTCAATTATTTTTTTTTCTCGAAAACAATCTAGAACGAAAACTAGAATTTTCCAAAATGAAAAATAAGAATATTTGTTTGCTTTAAACCCGCAAAAACCGGTATTAACCAGAATATGAAATTTATTGTGAATAGACCAACCGAAACGATGCATGGACGATAAAATTATGCCTGAAATGTCTTAATCGAATTCCTGAAAATTCAATTATTGTATTAAACCAAAAAGTTAAACTAATTATTCTGAATTACGCTGAGATTGTTTGAAAGTTTTTTTTGATCAGTGAAAATCTCAGCATTCAATTTGGTGGTACTTTTTGTTCCATCAGGACCGAACTTTTTTTCAAACTTTCAATTCCGTTTACTTATATATATATTTCCTAAGATTCTACGGTGAAATTAAAAAAATCCGGCCCACATATTGAGGACTATTCATCTACCGAGAAATCGAAAAACGTCTTATTCGGAACAACCGTCTAGGAGAATATCGACTTTGAAGACGAAAAATTTAAAAATCGCCGTTGCAAAAATGATTCTTAGAAATTCAAAAAAATGGGCCAAACATATTGTACCTCACTTCCTTTCGCGACTCTGTGTAAATTTTGAACGCTTTGTATGTTGGGGTCTTAAAAAAGAAGATCGATTTTTTTAAAAAAACTGTTTAGTGGTTCTAGATAGACTCAACCCCTGGTGATGTGATCTGTAACAAAGATGACTTGTGAAGTGTAATCGTTAGACGAAGGCCAGACTACAAGACGAGTATTCCCTCGATTTTCACAACGCCTAATTTTCTGAGGCGTTGATTGAAAGGTCCAGATTAGCGACACCTACCCCCTTAAGTATTGGTAAATATGTATTGAAGTGTAATTGATCTGCTCCGGAACGTATAATATTGAATATAATTGAAGTAAACAAAATTAATATGATCTTTGCTCTTATTGGCCAAACGAATCACACAGTTTAAACGTCAATTATTTTCATCGATCAAATAATAAACTTAATTTTGAGGCTTTTGAACAATTTTTTTTCATTAGCGAGATAATTTTTGAATTTTCACACCGAAAGACTAAATCAGGGTCCCTTTCATTAAAACTCATAGATAAGTACCATTTAATAATACGCTGTGTGCACACGTAGAGGCGGCTTAGCCAGTTTTTAACTGCGGTCTTTCCGATTTAAATGTGGTGATCGTTGATTTTCATAGAATTAATTTCAGAATTGAAATGATCTTGATTCAGAGAAAATTGTCGTTTTTTATTGAAAAAGAAGTTTATGCTTGCGGTGATATAACAGACCTTGATCTAGAAATAAAAATAGAAAAATGGGATGAAGAAAAAATTGTCAAAATGAGTTTTGAGAAAAAAATAATTATATCTTCTGAAATTATTGGAGAAAAAACGAAAAAATAAAGAAAAATATCCAAATTTAGAAAATAAAAAAAAATTAAACAAGAATTTGTATATTTGAAGAAAAAAGAAGACCTCAATGAGATCAAAAGAATGCGAATAGAGATTGATGAGTCACAAAATGAGGTTTTTTTATTAATCATTTCTTCTTTTTTGTGTATAACCGTGCATTTGAAAAGAATATGTAATAGTAGGGTTCGAAGCGGGTAAAATTTGAACCTTGAAAGTTTTTTTTAACCTAACTAACAGTTTCTTTATTTGTTAATAGAAAAACTACAGTTTTTAATAAGCTTTCTATTTTTTCAAATCATCTTCAGAATGTGCTTCAAAAATAATTTACTTTATTCGCACATTTTGAAGATGATTTAGAAAAATCAAAGCTTAATAAAAAAATGTACAGTAACGTGCCTCTATAAGGACGGACACTTTGGTCATAGTTTGCCGCGGTGCCCGTACAAGGACGGACCATTCTTCAAAAGTTTGACAGGTCTTGCTTATAAGGACGAACCTTTTTCGAAAGTTTGCCGGGTGCTCCTACTATAGGACGGAGCGAAGCGAATTGGATCCTTATATAGAGGCACGTTTACTGTATACTATTTTTTCAAAACATATTATTTTTATTACTAATATCAAAATAAGAATTTTCGAAATTTCCCTCCCGAAAAAAATATTTTTGCTCCAGATATGTCCAGAAGCTAATTTTTTCGCAAATTGTATCTCCAAAACACTTCCTAAAAGTGCTTCATTTTTAAATTTTAATTCGAAATTTGGATCAAAAAGTGTTTCTTCGAACTAAAACTAAGTGAAAAATCGCCTTTACAATCAATTTGTCATAAAATTTTTTAACCTAGTATCCGAAAAAATTTTAGGAAAATATTTTTAGATTCACATTGTTGAATTTTAAAAAGATAATTAAAGAGAAGTTTCTGCGATAATTTTTTCCGTCATTTTTGGCTGATTTCAATACTTAGTTAAAGTATTGCCTCGACGGGGTTAATATCTCTGTTCTGAGAACCCAGACGTAGAATATCGACAAAGGCGGTTTTTTTTTTGGCAGTCGAACTAAAGGGGGGGGTCGTGCAATTTTGGCATGATTTTCACTTTTTCATTTTGGTTCGCTTTGAGTCGGTAAACTTTATCACCTACAACATTGCGGAACAAAAACAACTTTTTAGACCGTAACTTGGGCATCAACTTCTAAGCTTACTTTATTCAAATCTGACTTTTTCAGCTCGAATCTTTTTTTACTTTATAAATCGTTCTTTGAACAAAACCCTCAATAAACGCGGCGTTTGCTATCGGTAGGAGTGCTAAGATACAGTTATTTTTTTATTAATTAAGAGCTCTAAAAATAGTCTCGACGACTGTTGAAAATTTATTGTAATTTTGATTTATAAGATTTTTAACGTCAAAATCGAAAATTTTAGAATTTGTTGAAAAAAAGACGAAAAAACGGAAATTTAAAGCACACCCAAAAAACCATATTGGTTTTTTAAATGAACATAAATTTTAAAACGTGGTGATGGGTCGGTTCACAATTGCGCAAGTTGGTCGCTTGTGAATTAATTTTTTTATTCTGGGTAAAAGAGAGCTCGATGGACTTCTGCCCAAACCGTTAGTTTTACTTCAAAAAGATACGTTTCAGAAGTATAAAAACAAAGTAAGACGAAGAAAAGCAAACGAGGAACATTTTGAATATAAGTGACATAGCACTTCCCATTTTGCACAGCAAGGATCCAATTTTTGAACAAGAATGAGGAAATTTTCAAATAATTTCCAATAGTTTCGACCGAAAAATCCCAAAAAAAAATTCATACTATGATTTTTCAAATATCTAATAAAAATATGTGGCAGCTCTTACGCGAAAAGTTTTAACAGGGCCATTTTGAAAGAGTTTTTTTCCGTTTATTTGAACAAAAGATCTGTTAATAAACAATGTGGGAATGAAAAAAGACGTCGAAAAGTCTTTAGTTACAAAAGTTGCCTTGAGTATGGAAACAATTAATGTTAAGGTAACTTTTGGTGTATATATGTAAGAAAAATATAAAACCCAGTGAAAAGTTTTTCATCAAAGCCCATATCCCCGTAACTGTTCAAGAATGCACCGACACCTTTAGCGCCTCAGGTTTTGCATTTTACCTGAGTTTATATATTCTCTCAATATACCATCAAAATGATGATGTTTCATAATCCAGGCAACTTTTGGTAACTAGCAGAATTTTGAATTATTGCTTTTAAAGAAAATTGAAGGTTCGAGATTAAGCTTTTCCGAATCTGACAATTCTGAGAGAAATTTTTTGAAAAAAGTTTCGAACATTGATTCAAAACAAAGAAAAATGTTTTTTTGGGTTCTCAAATCATTTTTTCATTAATGATTTTTTTTCAATATCAACGTAAAAAAACTCTTCAATATGGCTACTTTAACTTTCGCGTAGGTGACCACATATTTTTTATATGCTATTTGAAAAAATCATTATGACACTTTTTTGAGATTTTTTGGTCGAAACTTTTTGGAAATATTTTGAAAATTTTCCTCATTTCTGGTTTCAAAATTTTAAAACTTATTTTTCTGGAACATCAGCTGAAAATATTGAGAATGCCTACTTAACTTTTATCAAATATGTCCTCGTTTTGTTTTCTTTGCTCTGTTTTATACTCCTGAATCCATCTTTTTTTGAATGAAAATTACGGTTTGCGTGCAATGTTTAACTTAGCCCTCTTTAATCAAAAATTGAAATAAAAATATTTCCACCGAGACTTGCCCTAATTGGTAAGCCGACTCGTCGATCACGCAAAATTTATAAATTATACTCATTAAAAATAAATTTTTTTTCTGATGCGCTAAATTTCGTTTTTTTCGTCTTTTTTAGAAATTTAATTTTCATCTTTTGACGGTAGAAATCATATGAAATTAATTATATAAAATTTTCGATGGTGTCGAGACCATTTTTAGAGTGTTTATTTTAAAGACGATTTATAAAGTAAAAAATAATCGATCTGAAAAAAAACAGATTATACAAAGTTGAGACAAGTGAACTAACATCGTTGAATTTTTTATGCGAAAATTAGAGTGGCAAAAAGTTTCCCATGAAGTCAAAAAAATTGAAAAGTGCAAATCTGTCAAAATGCACCGAGGCCCTTTAGTGGGCCTACCGATAAAAAAAGCGACCTACGGCAACATATTCCGAAAAGAAAAAAATATTTTTTCGGAAAATTACCATGTTTTGCTTAGAAAACCGGTAATTTTCAAAACTCTGTTCCGGTGAACTGGTTACATGGAAAAATATTATACTAAAAAACCGTTTGTTGATAGTCTCGCAGGGCATCAGAGAAATCTATGCTGACAAGGTGGTGGTTCCTTTAAAAAATTATACCTCAGTTATTTATTTAATGTTTTAGATGCTTGATTCTGATGACACGATTTTTATACGGCGAGCAGCAAAAATAATAGACCAAGAAGAGCAAAATATCGAAATTAAAAAATCGAAATCTTCAAAAACTGTTCTGAGTCATCAAAAATGAAATGCAAACTTTAAAATTGAAAATCGCGCGGTCACCCTAAGTTCATTTTGAAATTGATAGAAAAATGTATATTTATGGAATTCATGGAATCAAAAAAGACTATAAAATTTTTTGCGATGCACAAAAAGTCAATGGATCACTGTGGTAATCGCTCTACTATACTGCCTTTAAATTTCTTTTAAAACAATTATTTCATAATTCACCTAAATTTTCCGCATATCCCAAATTTTTGACAAATCGACCCTAGGGTGTATGATTAAATAATTATGATTAAATTCATTTGATATTGTGAAGGTCATAAATGTTCAGGAACAGAAATTGAGATCAATATCAGTAAATTGCAAAATTGTAAAAATTGAAAATCGCCGCGGTCACCCTAATTTCCATTTGAATTGATGGAAAAATGTATTTTTACGGAATTCGAGGATAAGACAAATATAAAATTGTTTTGATGCACAAAAGAGCATTAATAAATTCTCTTTATACACCTTTGGATTTGTTAAAACAAAATAATGCAAGATAAGTCATCAAAAACAAAATTATCAAAAATGTTAGACATATCTGACCCTAGGGTGTATGATATTAAAAAATTACGATAATTAAATTCTTGATATGTGAAAGGTCATAAATGTTCAGGACACAGAAATTAAAAAATTTCAAAACAAATAATAAACCAGAACTTGAGATCAATGAAGTAAAATGCAAAATTGTGAAAATTGAAAATCGCCGCGGTCACCCTAAGTTCCATTTTGAAATTGATGGAAAAAGAGTTTTTTACGGATTCGAGGAATAAGAACAGACTATAAAATTGTTTTGCGATGCACAAAATCAAAAGCATGTAAATAACTCTTATATAGCACCTTTGGATTTGTTAAAACAAAATATGCAAGAAAAGTCATCAAAAAAAATTATTCAAAAATGTTAGACATATCTGACCCTAGGTGTAGATTTAAAAAATTACGATATAAATTCATTTGATATGGGAAAGGTCATAAATGTAACGGAACGAAATTAGTGTTTATCTACCAAGATCTCGGTGACCGAGAATCGTAACTTATGGGTAGAACTTGGAAAAATTTGAACTTTTGAACGACTTGAGGGGTCGGTGCATTTTGACAGATTTGCACTTTTTTTTGTTGTTTGTCTTGATTGGAAACTTTTTGCCACTTCGAAATTTTCGAATAAAAACTATTTCGAACACAAGTTGCCACTTTTAAGCTTACTTTGTATAATCTTAATTTCTTCAGATTGATTATTTTTACTTTATAAATCGTCCTTTGAAAAGTTTCCTTCCATGGTGTCTTAATAACAGTAAAATTTATTATTTTTTACTTAGAAGCCCTTAACTACGCTCCCGAATCGGATTTATTAAATTTAATTTTATACGGTTTCTACGTCAAAATCGAAAATTTAAATTTACGAAAAAAGACGGAAAAAACCGAAATTTTACCACATCGAAAGAATATTTTTCTGCATGAGTTAAATAAAATAAATTGAAAACGGTGGATGGGTTGCTATCAATTCGGCAAACTTTGGGTGTGATAAAATTTCTTTAATTCCGGATAATGAGGCCTTGGAGTATTTCTGCGATCCGTAGTTTCCGTTAAAAGTATGGTTCAGAGTATTAACAAGAGCGAAGAAACAAAACAAAGACATATTTATATAAAGTGAAAGTAGTCATCCCAAATATTATCAGCTAAGGATTCCAGAAAAATTAGTTTGAAAAATTTGAACAAGAAATGAGGAAAAATTTTAAAAATATTTCCAAATAGTTTCGACCAATAATTCTGAAAAAATGTTAGATGATTTTTCAAAAAGCATATAAAAAATATGTGCTCAACTAAGCCAAAAGTTAAAGTGGCCATTTTGAAGAGTTTTTTCGTTGATTTGAAACAAATAATGAAAATAGAAATTGAACACAAATAAGGCATTTTTTTAATAATGTTCGGAACTTTTTTCAAAAATTTTGTCGAATTCGAAAAGTTTAAATCGAACTCAAAATATTCTAAAAAAACAATAATTCAAAGATCCTGTAGTTACAAAAGTAATCTGGAGTATCAAACATTTTTTGATTGTATATTGAGAAAAATATATAAACCCAGTGCAAAGTTTTTCATCAAGAGCCCATATCGTATCTGTCAAAATGCATCGACCCCCTTAAGGGGGTTGTCCATGCTGATTGTTGTAATTGCTGGGTATTTTGCACTGCTTTTCAACGGTCTATAACTATGTTTTGGAATGTTAAAACGTGAAAAGAGAAGAAATTTATTGTTTCGAGACCATTTTGTTGTATAAATTAGATAATAAAATAATTTTTTAATTCGTACAAACTCGTAAATATAATAAATGAGAACGATTTTGAGACAGTTTATATATAAAACGAAAACGATTTGAGACTGTTAATTTTTGCCCAGCAGCCAAAAAACTCGCGAAGATGAAATTGAAATTAATTTTAAACTTTCTCAATAAGTTCGAACTAAGTATTCGTTAATCAAACGCGAAGGAAATTTTCCGTTTACGTTCAAGTCATTCGTAAAAATGAAAAAAATATTATCGTAATTTGCGCTATAACTGGCTTACTTATTTCAATTTTTTTTTGTTTTTTTCAGAAAATATTCACCGCAATAAAAGACCTTACATTGTTGGGATGGAATTTTTTGTCATTTTAGTTGTTTATTGTTTTATCAAAGGTGCCGCGCACACTGACATTTCGTTGATTTTTCCTACTGTTTAAATATATTGTTTTTTGTAAATATTACTGTAAATACTTAAAATTTCATCAATTTTTATTCATTTCAGATTCAAATGGAGATTAATTATTTCAATATTGTTGAAAATGCGAATAAGAATTTCACGAAGAAATAACAGATCTAGAACTCAAAATTGAAACTTTCGAGTGAAACAGAAATATCAAAGTGAGTTTTTGAAGAAAGAAAAAAATCTGAGTCGTTTTCAAATAATTGGGGAAAAACGAAAAAATACAGAACAAGGATTTTTGGAAAATAAAAAAATAAAGAAGAATTTGTTGTTTTGGAAGAATCTGATTATAACAAGAACCACAAAAGATCGAAGAACTTAATCTTGAGATTTAAATAATCAGGTAACCTTATATATTCCAAATATCTCAAATCGAATATTAGGCTTTTTAACGCTCATAATGTTTAATTAACTCACTGCCGAGTTTTATTCAGTCAGCCACTAAAAGAGTGTCAGTTTCATCGAATGTTATCCAAACCCGTAGCATCATTTTGTTATATGACCCAGTTTATGTTAAATCAAACTTTGACCGTTGGAAAATTTTGGTCAAAAATTTAGCATGATTGCCGTAAAAATCAACGCTGTTCCTTAAATGATGTAGTCGAGAAATTCCTGTTTAAGGGGGTTGTGGGTGTAGAATGTTGGAATTGCTTGGGAGATAGCCCTCTCCTCCAGCTGGACTGGAAGGGTCGATAACGGGCAGATAAAAAAAAACGAGAAAAAAAAATACGGGAGAATAAAACCTTCTCTATCAACTGCAAGTTAATTTTTTTGATTCTGGTGAAAGATAACTCACCGGTAAATTCTCGGTCAATTTTGCTTTCAATTGAATCAAACAAAGATTTTTTGGAAAAGTACGACGTGTTCAAATAGTTACCGCGCTTTCCGGTTTACAAAAATACACCCTTCGGTTTTTGGGCGGTAAAAATGAAATTAAGAAAATATGTTTATGCTCGGTTAATTTTGGTTCAAATTGAATAAAACAGATCATTTATGAAGCGTATGAAATTTTACAATACTTTACCAGAAGCTCGGTGAAAAAGTTATTCTCTGTTGGTTTTAAGCGTGAAAAAACGGATTCATTCTTTATAATTTCTTTGCGCAGGTGGGCGAAAAAAAATAACAACACAATGATGCAGGGCGTGGGTGGGTCTTGTGCGTCTGGTCGTCCAATCAGTTTTTTCATAATAGTTTTTTTCCCACGATTCGAGAACAAAGAAACAATTTTCTTTTAATCTTGCTTTATTTACACCCACTACCCCCTTAAGTGAAAAACCAATATTACCGGTGAACCAGGAGTGCAGTTTCTTTAAAAAAATAACTACTTTGCAAGAATTAACTCTTTGGGCCTTGGTCATTTTGAAATTACAGCCCGAGTTTTCTCGTTGTCGACTTTTTTTTCGTTCGCCGGTTAGACCGCCAAATTATCACGGAATCTATAGCAAAGTATAGGCAAATTTGGCTGTCTACCCGGTGGACGAAAAAAAAATTGCAAATGAGAAAACTCAGGCTGTAGTTGAATCGGATGGCCCAAATATAAGATTATACTTACGTGTCCCGTAGAACTTGACGTGCGATTTTCTCAAGAATTGCGTGATTTGATTGGTCAATATATTATCACTCTTGTGTATTTACCAATCAAATAACGCGGTTTTTTAGGTCTCTGACGTCAGAGTTCTACGGGACACGTAGGTATAATTTTAAATAACAGAGAGCATTCGACGCAACTGACACATTCTCAGTTGCTTTTCTGGAAACCGTCAATAATACAAAAACTTGAGTTTGATATTGTTGAATCTAAGAACCTTGTCCGTTAAATTTCCTAAGCGTTACATTTTTTAAACAGTGTTACCTTACCCTAAACTTCGGGAAAAGGTACTATTAAAACGTGGGCGCTTTGCGTAGTTAACGATATGGAATTTATTAAATCATTTATTAATCTCTGGCAGCTAAAATNTGAATGGCAAAATAAGGGACAAAATGTGTTTTGTTCGCCCAAATTACCGTTATGATTTGTGCTCGAAAACACGTTGACGCAGAATGTAACCTTCTTTTGAGATATTTAAATCTAATATCTAAATCTATTTAAATCTAAAGATTTCTTGAGAAATAAACCTCGATGCCTTAATAGCGTAGTGAGTGTAGTTCATGTCATATATGTAGGCAACGCATCAGCGAGCTCAACAACCAAACTAAAAGCTTTCGCGAGTAATATTTAACATTATCACACAAAATCGCTCTTTCTCATCTAACGAAAGTTGTTTAAAAAACAGAGAACCCTACCTATATCAATGATATAATATCATATAGGCTATATGATATAGGCTATATATATATCTTATAGCCTATATATGATATAGGTTTTATGATATCATAGGATATTTGTTATATTCAAATCGACTCAATTTCCATGGGGTTCTATGGATACATTGTGAAAATTTAATTCACTTGTCTTATTTAATATTGTAGATGCTTGATTCTGATGACAGCGATTTTTATATTGGCGAGCAGGCAAATAATAGACCAGAAGAGCAAAATATCGAAATTAAAAAAAATGAAACTCTTCAAAACTCTGCTCTGAATCAGTCAAAATGAAATGCAAACTTGTAAATATTGAAAATCGCTACGGTTTCCCTAAGTTCCATTTGAAATTGATGGAAAAATGTATGTTTATGGAATTTTGGGCGTCAGAGCAGATAATAAGATTGTTTTGAAATGCCAGAAAATTTTGTCAGGATCAAAATTGCAATGTAATAATATATCAAATGTACTACCTTCAGATTTTTTGAAAAAATTATTCAGAAAAACCCATCAGAAATTAAAAATAGATATGCAAACTCTTGGACAAATTAGACCCAAGGGTTTATGATATTGACAATTACGATATAAATTTCATTTGATATTGGTAAAGGTCATAAATGTCCAGGAATAGAAATTGACGTTTATTTAAAATCATTTAATAAACCGGAAGAAAAACGGAAATTAAATGCAACTTGTTAAAATTTTAAATCGCGTAGGTACCCCTAGTTTTCATTTGAAATAGATGGAAAATGTATTTTTACACAATTTTTGGCGTCAGAGCAGATAATAAGATTGGTTTGCGATGCCATAAAAGTTTGTCAGGATCAAAGTCGCGATGTGATAATATATCAACTGTACTTCCTTCCGTTTTTTTAAAAAATTATTCAGAAAAACCATCAGAAAATAAAAATAAATATGCAAAATTTTGGACAAATCAGACCCAAGGGTTTATGATATAGACAATTACGAATATAAATTCATTTAATATCGGTAAAGGTCATAAATGTCCAGGAATAGAAATTGACGTTTATTTGAAAATCATTAATTAACCGGAAGAGAAACCGGAAATGAAATGCAAACTTGTAAAAATTGAAAATCGCGCGGTCACCCTAATTTCCATTTTGAAATTGATGGAAAAAGTTATTTTTATGGAATTACGGAATAAGAGCAAATTATAAAATTGTTTTGCGATGCCAGGCAATTTTGTCAGGATAAAAGTTGCCATGTCATAATACCTCAACTGTACTCCGATTTTTTAAAAGAAATTATTCAGAAAACACCATCAGAAATTAAACATAGGTATTCAAAAATTTTGGACAGACCCAAGGGTTTATGATATTTTCAATTACGATGTTCACTCGATATTGGTAGTGGTCATAAATGTTCAGGAACCGAAATTAGCCTTTATTTACAAATCGGTGACCGATAATCGTAACTTATAAGTAGGGTTAGGACTTGGGAAAATTTGAATTTCTAAACGACTTAAGGGGGTAGCGGTCGCACTCTTTTTAGGGTACTTTAATTTGAGGGTTCTTCGACTTAATCCGACGACTTTCATTTTCCGAGTTTTCACTTCCGGTTTATAAAAATGCGATTTTCTAGAATTGAGCAAAAACTTTTAAAATTATGTTTCCGCCAAAAAACCTGAAACGTATTTCTCCGTCTTTTGTCAAATTTATACTTCATTCTGAAATTTAACCTAGTAGGATCCTAAGGCTTGTTGGAGAGCGAAAATCTTGAATTGCGGTTTTTGGCAGTTCTAGAAAAAGATCGAACCCAGAAATGTGTTTCCGCAAAAACGAGCATTAATGTTTCTGTGGTT
>SCLH01001273.1:254023-268442 GCA_004367855.1 Oikopleura vanhoeffeni | reverse complement strand
TCATAATTCCCGGAAGAGAGGCGTTTTTAAGTTAATAACCCTTAATTTTGGCTTGATTTACTAAAAAGTCTCTTTTCCGGGATTTAAGATATATTATAATAATATACAAATTGTATTTATCAATGATAAATTATCATATGGAAAATAATAGTTAAGGCAGTAACCGACGCTTGTTATCATTAGCTGAACCAAAATAAATGTGTATCAGCTCATTATATTATTTTTTTATCTATTTTAGGAAAGATTTGAGTTCGAACTTTTATTTTTGAATTCGTAAAATTTTCAAAAAAATTCAAAATATTATCAAAATTTCACGCATTTTTCACCAAAAATGTTTTTTTTTTCTAAAATCTGTGAATAAAACGAAAAAAATAGCCACTTTAACTTTTTTCATGCATGTTTACATATTTTCTGAGTGCTGTTTCAAAAATCATAACATGATCATTTGTCATTTTTTGTCGACTTTTTTTAGAAATATCAGGAAAATTTTAGCAAATCAAGTCCAAATTTTTTTATTAATGCTTTTTTAAATTCTCCTTGAAAAATCATGCCGAATCACTTGTGTTATTTTCTGGTATCTATTTGATTTACGTATTTTAACCGATGGAAGGGTCAATCAAATATCGTTTCTGAACTACTGATGAAATTTACAACACTTGCTTGTGACACCGGTTTGTGCCATTTGGCACGCAATTTATGAAGAAAATTTTTTTTTTCGAAAAATCTATATAAAATTACGGGTGTAATAGGCTACTTTACTTTTAAAAATCAGGACATTTTTTCATATTTAAACTCAATTGAAGGTCATTTTTTTTCCTAAAAAGCTGTTTTTCTCTATTTTTCATGAAAAAAAAACTTTCATATTAAAGAAATTTTTTCANCAGAAATCTAGTATGAGTACAGACTCACTTCTAAAGTCTACGAGTTGAGGAAAGATTTGAGTTCGAGTTTTCATTTTTGAAATAGTAAAAATTTAAAAGAAATCAAAACATTATGAAAAATTTTTCGCATTTTTCGACAAAAATTTTTTCTGTTCTTTATTTTTAAATCTTTAAGTAAGAACAAACAAATAACCACTGTAACTTTTCACATAGATGCCTACATATTTTCTGACCGCCGTTTGAAAAATCATAAAATCTTTATTTTTCATCTTTAGTCGACTTTTTAGAAATATTATGAACATTTTCCGCAAATTGTGTCCAAAATTTCTATTATTGGTTAATTAATTTCTGCGAAAAAAATCACGCGGTATCACATACTAAATTTTTTGGTATCTATTAAATCTCCGTATGACAACTAATGGGATGGTCGCGCGATTATCATTTCTAAACTATTGATGAAATGTACAACACTTGGTTGCACAACCGGTAAGTGCCATTTGGCACTCAATTTTTAGAAATTTTATTTCTGCAAAAAATTCACAATTAAATTGTGGGTGTTATAGGCGGCATTTATTTTGAAAGTCAGGACATTTTTCAATATCAAAACGCAATTGGAGGTCAATTTTTATCTTAGAAAAAATATGTTTTTCTCTACTTTGGGCCATTTTTCACGATGAGAAACTTTGATTTTAAAGAAGTTTTTAATGTGCAGAATTTTAAAGGAACTTTTTATCGCATAACACCCAAAAATGGCTGAAGTTTATTTATATCGTATTAAAAATTCTTAAGTCGGGTATAGTAGAAAATGGCGTTGCAATGAAAAGTATGTTTTATATTTAACAATACTAAATTATGTTAAGAAAAAATAAATATAAACGTTTGCAAGAATGAAGACTTTCATTGTAGCTCAAAATTAAAAAAATAAATTTTCACAATTCTGAAAAAAATGTACAAATCTGCCAGACTTATGGCACCCTCTTAATCAATTCTCGAAACTTGACAGACTGGATGATATATAACTAATTGGATGTGACGACCGTTTTCGATTTAACAAAACATTTTTTTAGTTTTTTTAATGTTTATTTTGGCATTGAAGATGGTGGACTCTTTCGTCGTTTGACCGTTACATTTGAGAATTAAAAGCTTAATTTTCGGCTTTTCTAGAGAATAATTTCGTCGGATTTTAGCAAAAATACTCTCAAATTAAACTTCTTCGTGCAAAACTGAATCAAAAAGTTGCCAATTTATTTTACTTTCTGACAGCATTTTTAATTAAAATTGCCGTTTACAGTATGTGTTTTTAACTTGCGAGATGAAAATTGTATCAGAAGAAATAACCGCTATTTAAAAATATAATTTTCAATTTTTAAACCCTCGCATGAACAAAAGCTTGGCTTCTAAAACATAATCCCCTCAGTTATCATTTTTTATTGACGGGTTTAATGCATTTTTCATTAAGTAAGTAAAAAAACGAATAATTTATGCATTTTCCTAAAAAAACTGAGGCCATTTGCTTTATTTCTTTCTGACATGGAATAAAAAACCGTTCAGTACTCCCGTTTCGGCATAAATACTCATCATGAAATATTTTTTTTGTCAAAATTTTCTAAATTTTTAGCTGCCAATAACAAGTTTTAGTGAAACCTGGTTAAACTTTTAGTTACCCAATAATTGAGAAACAAAATCTTATTAATAAAGGGACCTGAGAGGTTTAACTAGCCATTTGACTGTTATTACCAGGGGTCGGCGCAATTGGATCGGATCGATAGAAAATTTTGAGCCAACAAATCCGACCCAAAAAAATTTGAGCCGACCGATCCGATCAAAAATTTGAGCCGACCGATCCGATCAAGATCAGATTCAAACGATTTATAAATTGAAAAATATGCTTTTGAAATAATTCAGATTAAACGAAGTGAGCGCAAATGTCCAACCTTACATTAACAACGTTTACCCGAATCCAAAATCGGGATTCCCGATGCAACAAAAGGTTTAAGATCAAAAGAAAAAAATGAAAAAAAACGAATCTGTCTCCAAACAGCCAGCCACCATATCTATAACCGGCATTAAAATTCACTTACGTTCACATGTCCAACTTAATTCGAGGCCATCATAATCACTGTAGAAAGCTTTAAAAAATAAATTTTAACAAGTTATTGTTCATTAAAAATATTTTTACTAAGAAAGTGATCGTCGATAATTACCCTGTTTTTATGGTTTCAACTAAAGTTGAGCTGAAGCAAAGATGATTTCAGTACCACTGATAACATCCGATAATTCAACCTACGCTTCGAAAATGATTTTTCATTTGGCGGCTTACTCGCCTCACGGTAAATTTTCGTAATATTGAATTTAAACTTTTTGAAGGCAACATTAAAAGTTAAGTGAGTTAAGTTGCAATATGACCTAGTTACAAAAAAATGTTAAATGAAAATTTGAACCTATAAGTTGAAGGATATAACTGAACATTATCTTAATTCTAGCTTCAATTTCAACTCCTCTTCAAACTATTCTTCCACAAAAAGTTTGAAACCAAAAACTCGTTGAAAAATTCTTTACAAAATAAAAAAAAATTGATTTTTTTTTCTGACCTTCAAATAACAACGCCCACTCCCTTAGAAGCATTCGGTTAAGAATTATATTTTAAACCATTCCCTTTGATCAGAAAAAGATGATTTATCCGACGAAAAAGATATTATAACATCGCCAGTATTGGTCGTATGACTGATTTCCGAACTTCCAGTGAAATTAATTCTACTCTTTCCTTCTTCGATGTACAAATAAGCAAGATCAGGCCATAAGTCAAATACTGACGATGTGATAAGTAGCGATTGACATTCCGTCACTATCCGCCAAGCGATATGTTGATACCATCCATATCCATCCAAGATAATGACGTCCTTAATTCCCAAGACTTTTGCGCATTCCCAACTTTAGAAGGTTATAGTCGTTTTTTTTGAAAACCTTTTCAAGAACCCTTTTTAAAAATCAAATTATAAAATCACTTCAGTTCAAAATAATCGTCAAGTTGTCTAGTTGAAAGTAAAAATCATGGTGTCCTATTTTTCTTCACGACAATTTCAGTATAATTTTCAGTGTTAATCACACAAATTTTGAACTTTTAATGCGTTAGCTCTGAATTATTGACGATCGGCGATATTTTTATGAGTTTTGACTTAGTTTTAACAAAATCTATGGCAGAATTAAATAGAAATTAAACATTTTTTAATTAAGAATTTTCTTACATTCTGGTCAGTGTTTTTGTAGCTTTTTTAAACTAACTTTTGAAAAAATCGTCGCACTTATTTTCCGAAATTTTTTTATTGGTCCTCAAAAAAAATGTTCCCAGTTTTGGATCGAAATCTCAAAAATTGCCTGGGATGAAGTTTTGTGAGCTTGTTTTGAAAAAAAATTGACTGAATTTAATTATTCCTATTTTTAAGGAGAAGAGTTTTTTCGACGAATAATTGCCAAAACAAAGAGGTTTTTTCGATATTCTAAAAAAGAGCAAAATTCGAAAAACTGTTCACATAATTTTTGAATTCTCAGCCTAATTTTTCAATTTTTCTTAAATTCTTATAAAAATTCCTGGACAATTAAGACGATTTGAAATAAGGAATTTTACAAATAAAAAATCGGTTTTAATGTGTTCAAGCTATCTTAAGACTGAGGATTTTTTTTTATGAACAATTTTCAAAAAAAATCGATTTTAAGGTAAATTTTTCGTGATTTTACAGGTAGTATGTGATTTAATTCTAGCGAACCTGTATGAAGTGCTAGAAGGCTGATTTTTGGCCAGTGAAAATTAAGCGTTTTTCGGTTACCCGTTTTTTTTGATTGAGGGTCGGCGACCAATATTTGACCCCAAAAACTAGAAAGCAAAAAAGTTTTTGCTCTCTAGTGACCTTTCAGTACATTATTAAACCATAGTTGCTAATACGTTCATCAGAAAGTCACCCTTCCGATTCTTCCGAAATATGTCAAAAGTTAAGAAATTTTATATAAATTTTGACAAGTTTTCGAATTCAAATTCTTAAATTATGTTTAAGGGAGTAAGCGTCGATAATAACGATGTTTTTTTCAAAGTTTTCAAGTGCAGTTCATGAGAAACTTAGTATCAGAAAGGTATCCAATTATTTTTTGAATATGTAGGCAGAATTATGGCAGTACCACTCAGATCATCATGCTATCCAACCTACGCTCAGAAAATGATACTTAGTAGGCCTCCTTAAAAGCACTAAAAAAGCTTAATTCATTTCACATGAGATTTGTTTCTTATTTGGCATGCCGCATGCTGGCTTGATATTAAACTACGAAAGCACTCTAGTCAGTTTTTACAAATTTATGCTCCCAAGTGGTCAAAACAGCCAATTAACAGCATTTTAGAAGGCTCACTTAAAAGCCTACTCTTCCCACACTTTTCATGCGATTTTTTGCATTCATGCTCCAAATGAATGACAAAGCTTGGTTCTAAGAGTTCTCATCGCCTTTTTGAATTTTTGTCTAAGGCTCGCTAAAAATGCCTGTGAATTTCAGGTTTTTTTCCAAAATTTTTCAAATATTTTTGAGAAAAACATCGAAAAATTGAATTTAAACCTTTTCATGGAAATTTTTTGAGCTCAAAGTGTTTATTCGCAAAATTATAAGGTATAAATCATTTATAGATCGAAATAAGTTTTTTTCATTTTAAATCCTCCATAATTTTAGCTTTAATTTGAAACCTCGATAAACCGATTTTTTTTTGAAAATTCTAAAAACCAAAACAAATCTTATGATTAAAACAACTTTGCAGAAAATTCTCCACAAAAAAAGTGTATTAAAAAGTATTATACTTGAAGCTGAGATATCGACGCCTACTCCCTTGAAGAATTAAAATTATTTGCAAATTGCAAACATTATGTCGGTTTAGATATTTCACATAATTTCGAAGTGATTTTTGGATACAATTTAAATTAATTTGTTGCATCGCTACAATGTCGACTAGTTTTATTGCAATTGTATGATAAACAATGAAATTGAGAATTAATAACTCAAAAAGTCTGCCATTAAAAATTAATTCCAACATAATTAAGAAATGAAATCAAAAATTATTTTCAAAAATTTATGAAACATAACTTGCTAATTTTTATGAAAGTACCAATTTGAACACCGATAATGTACGTAAAACTGCAACATTGTCAAATTGCTTGAAATTGTGTGACAAATATCAATTTAAAATTTTGTTTGATTTTAGAAATTTTTTTAAAAAAATTTATTTTTCAACATTTTTCAACATTTTTCATGGAAAAAACTTTGATTCAACCACTAATTAGCGGAGTACAACCAAAAATGTCTGAAATTAATATCGTTTAGAAAAACAATACTTACATCGGTGCATTTTGACAGATTTGCACTTTTTCGATTTTATCTCTCTTGATAGGAAACTTTTTGCCAGTTCAAAATTTTCAGATAAAAACTGTTTCGAACACAAGTTGCCACTTTTCAGCTTACTTTGTATAATCCTATTTTTTTCAGATCGATTATTTTTAGTTTATTAAGAAGGTGTTTACATTAAAATTTATTTTCTATTATTTATTAATTAGGAGTCTTTAAAAAACGGTCCTGACCACCGTTTAAAATTTATTTAATTGGTTTTCATACGATTTCTCGGTCAAAAAATAAAATTTAAATTTCGAAAAAAAACCGAAATTCCAGCACATCGAAAAATTTTTTTTCATGAGGTGAATAAAATATATTTTAAACGGTAGTCAGGACGGTTTATCACTTTTGTAAGTTTCAGTAAAATATTTTTTTTAGTTCTTGATCAAAGAGGGCTTTGATAGATTTCTCCCAAACCGTAGTTTCAGTCAAAAAATTATGATTTAGAGGATGAACAAGAGCGAAGAAACAAAACGAGGACATATTTGAAAACAATAAAAGGTGACATTCCCGAAATTTTTAGTCGGTGATTTCAAAAAAATTTGTTTAAAAAATTTTGAACCAGAAATGAGGAAAATTTTCGACATATTTCGAAATAGTTTTGACCAAAAATCCCAAAAACGGTTATACGATTTTTTAAATAGCATAGAAAAAATATGTGATCACCTTCGCGAAAAGTCAAAGTAGCCATTTTGAACAGTTTTTTTCGTTGATTTGAAACAAATAATGGAAAAAAAATTTGAACAAAAATAAGGCATTTTTTTAAAAATGTTCGGAACTTTTTTCAGAAATTTTTCATTATTTGTCGAATTCGAAAAGTTTAATTCGAACTCAAAATGTTCTTTAAAAGCAATAATTCGAAAATTCTGTAGTAACAAAAACTGCCTGGATTATAAAACATTACTCTGATGGTATATTGAGAAGAATATATAGACCCAGTAAAAAGTTTTACATCAAGAGTCCATATCCGCGGATATCCGTATCTGTCAAAATGCACCAACCCCCTTATGGCTGGAAAAACTTTTCCGAAAGCTCATAACTTTTTATTCGTTCATTACAATCTTATAAAAATCTCAGGAATAGTAGTTCGTAATCTCTGGAACACATTTTACCTCTGATTTTTTTCATAGCATGTTCGACCGACCGGTAAATGGAGTTGACCGCGAGAAAATATTTTTTGAAAGTTCTATTTTTTCGCCTTATTTCAAAACAACGTCATTTTCGAAATGTAACAAGCCCAAGGGGTGCTGAGCAAGATGTTGCAAGTACTTTTTCGAATTTGGCTGTAAATCGGCAAAAAAAGTGCGCGAAATCTAAAATTTTAATATGAAAGTGAAAATTAGACAATTTAAATGCCATCAAAAAAGCGAGAGATCAAATTGCGTAGGTTTCTTCGGCGATATTGGGCCCGGCGGTATCGTCCCCCGTGCAGTGTTTAACGAGAATGAGTTTCTCATGCCGATCGAAGTATTCTTTTTTTCATCCCGATCCCATCCCGTTTCCGCACCTACAGTGACGAAATTTCATCCCGATTCATCCATCCCGTCGTCTTTCTTTCTCACGACTCAAACATTCTCATTTTTGGTTAAAAAAATTCTCAAGTACGTAGAATAATTTCTTGAGACTTTTTATTTTCTTACAGTACGATAATAAAAAATCGAACGTTCCAATCGAGGTCGCTCATGGTTTTTATATAAAAATCTTATCACTTAGCGAACATTTTGAAAAACTTTCCGCGTAGTCTGAATTTTATCGTAAATAATTTCTATTGGAAATCGACCCCCGCGGTTTTCTTTGATGGATCTTTCTCTATAATTTTATAGTATTTCGATTGGTATATTGAGCTGAAGCATTCATTACTGCAATAAAAAATACATCGAAGAAATTATTTCGCACTTTTTAAAAGTTTATGGAAGTTTTATTCTGACACACCTTATATACAATGTGGTTCTCTTCTGAGAAAATCGCCTGATGTGAAAAGTTAAGAGCTCTGTAGCGCCGAAATGGTACATATGAGCCAGACCATGTAAAATAATATTGCAGAAAAATTAAAAAATCGCGCTAGCAAAAATTTAACAGTAATTTCGTCAAAATTTTAAAATCAGTTAGTCACTAATACGGTGCATGCTAGACAACAAATATAAACGATTAATTCTATCGCAAACAAGGAGGGGTTTTTAAATACCGAATTATATATTGCATAAATTAAGCTTACAACAGCTCTGTTTCGATTACAAATAATCTCGAGCAATTATCGATCATGCCATTTACCTCGATGTTTATTCTATATCACATAAATTTATTTTAGTTTTTTCTATCAACATAGAAATCTATACTGTAACTATCCAAGCTAACCAAAATATATAATTCTCGTTTAATTACAATTTATTTTAGAGGTCTTTTACTGATTTAAAACTATCTAGGAAGCACTGATTCAAAATTATTGCATCAGGAAGACGAAACATGCCGACTGGAAGTTGGAAAAATCAAAAAATTGATGAAAATACCAGGCAAAGTCATCAGGAAAAGATGAACTGAAAAACATCTTAAGAACAACATACAGGTCAATCCTTTGAATTGCTTATCAACATTATTTGTTATCTTAAATTAAGCCAGCACAATGTGCACACAAATTATTATCTGAAATTATTTTTTATGGAGTGGACGTCGATAATTGGGCTCGTTTTTTTTGGCCACATTTTCAAAGTGACAGTTTCTGAGAAACCTGGCTTCAGTAATAATTATTTTTTTCAAATACGTAGTTACAACTCTTAAGGAAGTTGTCAGTACTTTTGAGATCATCTCTGATACTTTCAAACCTACGTATAGAAAATGGTTTTTTCAGTAGGCGTCCCCTAAAACCTACTTACAAGCTACTCCTCCCAATATCACTTTATCATGAATTTTTCTTGTTCATTTGCAATTCAAACTTCAAATATGAATGCGCATCTCCGAGCTAAACGCCTTTTTGAAAACTTTTGCCCCCTATGCGTCAACACAGCTTATTGGGAGCCCTCACGCAAAAGCCTACCTCCTCCTTGAAAACTATAGCAAATTTTCATTTGTGCAATTAATTGGCAATTTTTTCAATCATTGGCAAAACTGAATCTAAAGGTCCGAGCGAAGTTTTTTTTTCTCCCAAATTTCAGAAAGACCTGAAATTATTTTTTTTGTTGAATTCTGAACATATAAATTTTCTGAACCTTACTTTATTTCAAAAAAAAATCAAAACATCAAAAAATCCTGGTAGTTAAAAAACTTCAGTGACAAATTCCTCTACAACCAATAGGGCAATCAAAAAAGTTTATCTGATAAATCTTCAATTATCGTCACCCTTAATTTTACGCTTTAATTCAACCCGAAATAACGCGATTTTCTTTGAAAATCTCAAAAACAAAACAAATCTTATAGTAAAACAACTTTGCAGAAAATTCTCACACAAAAAAGTGTATAAAAAGTTATTATACTTGAAGCTGAGATATCGACGCCTACTCCTTAGATTAAATTAACCTTGGGAAAAAATACGCACTTTGCATAGTCTTCCGGTGATTTATTTTACGCGCTAGAGAGTTCTAAACTTATTACTTTGCAATATTTGAAGAGTGATTCTTTTATTCATTTTAATGTTTTAAAGGCAATATTATTCTGAAAATATCAATTCAAATAAATTCAATCGTGTACTACTCACCGGACGGTAAATTTTCTGGCAATTTTTCAAGCTTCAGAAAGTTTTTTTCGAGGACAAATTGTTTCTATGATCCCTGTTCAAAGTTGGCATAAACATTCACTTACTTAAATTCTCTTTATCCCCATATTTGCTCAAATGTTCTTTACGTACTTGCATGCACTGAGTGTTTAAAAACACATGATGATATTTTAATCTCCAAAATGCTGATTTCAAATATAAGATTCTAAGAAATTGAATTTAATTTTCCAGGTGGGTGTCGGAATAGGAGAAAAAATAATTCAGAACATTTTTCGGCCTTAAAAAAACTCCGATATCGAAATCCTGCCATAGTTCCGTCAAAATTGTAATTGAATCACGTCCCAAAAAATAGGAAGTGACCGATGAATGACTGGATTCTCGAGAAGGTGACCAATAAAATTGGCTGGATCTCCTATTTTGGTGACGTATCAATACGAAATTTTACGCGACTAGGCCAGATTTTCGATAGGTTCAAAGCTTCAAATTTGGTTCCAGTCCACGGCGATAAATAAATTTCTTTTTTCACCACCAGGTAAGTGCACCATCGCGGTGCCAGGTGTCAAAATACAATAATGTCAAAACATCCCTTCCGAAAGGAGGCCTTAATAAGTGTATTTGTAGATTATTCTAAGTTGGCTGCTTTAACTGCATGAAAACAAAAAATTGTTCAATCCAACTAATGCATTAATTTTTGAATCGAGAATTTCCTTGAAATTCACCCAAATTTTTTAAATTACCACTCAATAATCATTACCCATTGAGCTTCTTATACCATATATTATACTTATGATATATATGATATATATTTCCAACAATGACATTTGCTAGCTTCCAACAGAAAAAGCTTCACCCCAAACCTCAAAAAAAACACGTTTTTTGGTACACTTTGCCACCAGATTGTCGACTCCTGAGCAAAAATGCGAAAAAAACAGCTCCATTCAGTAAAGTTCAGACAATTTTCCAGATTTCTCACCAAATCTCAAAACTTTCCGATAATAAGCTCTCAGGATCCTGTATTTCTTTGAAAACTGCCCGCGTTAACAAGATGGTTGGTAAGAGTGGTACTAAACGGTTAAATGAAATCGCAAGTTCAAGAAAGGTTTTCAAATCGTTCGTTTCAAGAAATGTTTGACCTTATTCGGTATCGCCGTAGGAGGCCTTGCAAATCCCTAAAACTGACACCGCACCCTTAATTTGAACTTACTTAAAACTTCATAATATATCATTCAGCTATCGATGATGCTATACACGACAAAGATGTGTGCTCTTTATCATCGTGCTACTGAGGATTTTTTGATTTCCTCTGATCGCAATATTTATATCACATCGAATTCACGCGATCTATTTTGACGAAATATAGAAAACAATCAAACGCTTATTGATGTTGGACAACCGTCAAATGTGGCAAATAGCAGAACAAGATTGCGAGGACTGCGCGTTTTTGTAAAAGTTTAAAATAGTTTAATATTATAAAATTATTTATTTAAATTTAAAAATCTGGTTTTTTAACATGGTTTGCGTCTTCAGGAATCACAATACCAATTGCGAACTTTTCAAACCAAAAAGTTTTTGGGTCGCCAAAGAAATTTTGTCGAATCGGGCCTTAGTTTGAATGCCCGAATCGAACTTTGACCATTGTAATGATCAACCCATGGTACGTTGTTGAAAAGGTTGTGGCTTTGAATTGAGCAAAACTAAAGCCCCAGATTTGTCAAAATTAGAACTTTTCGACCAAAAAACTCTCTGTCTGAAAATTCTGCATTTCTATTCCCATTCTGAAGACGCGAAACATATTCGTGAAGTTTTTGGTAAGCTCTTGCGGTTTCTTAACCTCAGGTTGCTCGATCAATAATGGAAAACAGAACTACGCTACGGTCAAAATTTTCAGATTCAACATCCTTTTTATCGAGTACTAATTTGTTTTGCCTGTTAGCCTCTAATTATAATTCATTGGGTGATATTTCTTTGAATTTGTGAAAATAAAATTAGTGGTTTAAAACAGTATTTTATTTCAGTTGGTGCTACTTATAAAAAATATGACTAATTAATAAGTCGGTTAAAAAATCGTCATGTGCCTTTTCATACATTTCTTCATCCAGAAGGGATAAAGTTGATGAGATCCAGATTTCGGGTTACCCAGGGTAACTTACCCTCGCCAACACATTGGACACAAAACAAATGGTAAATATGTTTAAATGATATCATGTTATCGAACTCTTCTGACAAAGCCGAATAATAGTGATAAGAGCAATGTTAGTTCAGAATATATGTATAAAGTGAGAATATCTTAATATAACCAAATATGTAGTGCGGTCATAAAGGCTCATGCCGCATTTCAGACCTGCGGAAGTTCAAAGTTTTTGGCCGTGATTAATTTTAACTACACGTAAATAATGGACCAAAACGGGATGACCATACCGTAATGGTATGATGATGATCTGCAAATTTTGATCATATGTTCTATGCGAATCTCGAACGAAGTACAGCTTGGATACATGCAAATAATTATCAGTAAGTGGATATGTTGTAAATTCATATTCCGGGAAGTTACGTTGATAACATTTTTTCTTATCCTTATACTTCTGTATAACTTCTGCGGAATTAAATATAGTATGCCAACTATACCTCCTGGGAGTTAAAAATGTAATTGAAAATTATTTGTAATCTTTTTTGGCCCTAAAATAATTGAAATTGATAAAAATATTGGGAAAAATTGATTAAAAATTCAGGCGTTAGGTGCATGACATCAATTTTTAAGTAATGTTGAATTTATTCCACTAGTCGCAGACTGTTTTCCGGACGTATTTCAGTCAAATGTGTGAATAGTAAAATTTTAATTTTATTTTTAAAAATGATAAACCCAATTTTACAACTTCATCAAAGTTCGGTAATACACCTAAAAAAAGACATTCTGAAACTGGCGAACTATAGGGCAACGATCGAGTTCAAAGTTGTCCAAAAACCATTAAGAACTTTGCAATGGTCGACCGTCACTTTTCTTCAGAAACAAACTTTTGAAAAGCTTTTATATTCATTTTGGATTCATTATCACCAATTCTACAAAAGTGCTGAGGCAAATTTCTGAGGTTAAAATCAAATATTTTGAATATTCATAAGCAAAATATTAAGGTACCGAAAGCATCGAGAAAAACTACTGGCTGAAATTGAAGAAAATCATATGAAACAAGATCTGGATTCCTTTTATTTTGTTGATATCACCTGTTGTGATGCACCACCGAGGGCTGATTATTCTTACTCTTCATAAATTCTCCAAAATTTTAATATGTACGTGTTCAATTAAACCCATAATTATAATTCCATTAATTGAATTCTCTTGCTTTATTTATGGCTTCTACTTTTTCCGTGACGATTAATGGAAAAACGTATTCACGAAACCGAATAAAATTGTTAAGTAATGTAGGCCTAAATTTCTGGATGTTCAAGGTCATGACAAATATTGGCATAGATCATTATGACCACTTTGCGAGAAATCAAAACATGTTAAATACGTGAACTTAAAAATATTCGAATTTTTTTTTTTTTTTGATTTCAATAAGTCTCAGCTCGTTTTCTGATTGGATTTGAATTTAAAAGCAATCGGAAATCGTTTATTTTTTATAAAATCTTCACATGTAATTTTTATGCTGATTGTAAATATTTTCAAATATTCATAATGATTCATAGGTTAAACAACTAAGATTCCGATTTCTTCGTCATTTAATCCCGAAAATCATTTACAAATCCGGAAACATGAAAAATGACCAACATTTTTTTCGCTCTCTAGTACGATAATGGTATCATTAAAGTGAAAACTACACACTCTCACTATCACACATATCATCAAAGGATGATCGCTGAAAAAAACTAAAACTAAAAAAGGTTACATTTGTATCTTACGAACATTCTGCAGAAAAAAATTTTGATTCAAAATTTTTATACTCTATCACTTTGCTATAAACCATAAATTTTTATTCATTTTTCAAAAGAGAGAGAGAGACATCAAATTTTAACAAATTAGCGTTTACCGTTATCACCGATGGTTTCCCTGTTAATCGAAGTGTCAGTTCCATTAAAAACGCATAAAACAAAAAAAAGACGCAGTAAATGTCCTTAAATCCTCATCCAAAAACATACACTTACTCTAATGTTTTTCAAAGCTGCTTGTATATTAATGTGCAATCAATAGCGGACCCATGCGTTCAAACGCTTTTATACATAATGTATACTTATTGTAATTGAGATACATAATGAATCTTATAATTTTTTCAATATAATGAAATATTATTCGCCCCCCCAGAGTGCCATTAAATAATGAAAAAAAATAATAATTTTAAGCCAAAAATAACTTTAATGGAGCATTAAGCCTTGACTTTAAGTTTTAAAGATCATTAAGTTCTCAAAAAAACGGTACCTT
>SCLH01001273.1:217224-238883 GCA_004367855.1 Oikopleura vanhoeffeni | reverse complement strand
TGTGGCTCTGTGCTCACAAGGATTAAGGGGGTTCTGCATGTCAATTTGCCTGCACAAAAATGAACACAAATTCCGTACCAACATTTGTTAGCATTTTATTTGCTCAATATATATGTTTTCGATTTAATAAATATTATTTTCCATAATGTATAAGAGAGATTTAATGTTAACAAAATTCAGTTTTTTTCATTTTTACGAACCACCTAAACGTAAACTCATTATCTCTTGCCCAACATTTGGTCGGTTGTTATGTTTCCTTGTTATTTTGAAAGTTTCAACTAATTTGTATAATACCTGCTTAAGTGTTTTCCTGCTGGGGAAAAATTGTGCATTTTCAAACTTGTTTTCGTAATACGCTTTACGAATTTGTTACTAATTTGAAAATAATTTTGGAATCATAAAAATTATAAAAAGTGTTTTCAGAACAATATTTTTTTCATTTTTACGTTTGATCATTTTAATCACAAGTTACAGACTGTTTAAAAGTGGTTGAAAATACCCAGCAATTAAAACAATTTGCATTCAGAAGCTCCTTAATAATAGGCAATTTCATAAACGGTTTTAACTTTTTGACCGGGTTGCAACTTGCAAGTGATTTGAAATATATACGGCGTGTGGTGTAGTACACCAGGTGTAAATTATTTTGAAAAGACTATATTTTTCAAAGTTATAAATTTTTCCTTTTTGAAAATGATGGTATTTTGATATCTCATTTTCATGGTCAATTAAGACATATAAATGAAATAAAAAGTGCTGAAAAACTATAAGTATTTGTTTGTGCCTAAGCCATAATTTAGGGCCACTCGTGGGATTCGAATACGCGCTATAGAGATCACCCTCATTTTCAAGATTCACTTTGGTTAGAAAAAGGATATGAGCCATAAAATGATGAGTTTTTGATGGTCTTTTATTGAATTCCGAAATATAATTTCCTCCGTGAATTTCAATAAGATAAAATTTCAGAATGAGCTCATAAATGTTACTTACCATATTCTGTATATGATATATACAGTATATCCCTTTAACACCTTTCGCTGGATCTGAGAGATGTGGGCTGAAAAGCGGCCTCATGAGTGGCTAGGAGAGGTCTGAGGAGTGTCAAGATTGGCTCCCTAGCCGCTTTTCAGCCTACATCTCTCAGATCCAGCGAAAGGTGTTAAAGGGATATATGAGATAAACTTTTAAAATGAAATGAATAAACTATTACTTTTTGTGGCAGTATAAAAAACGGACCTGACTCCAATCAAATAAAAAAAAGGGTAATTTTGAGATAATCTTAGAATTTTATTTCGACTGCGGACAGCCTAAGCAGTGTGCCCATAATAATGAATTTGAACAACATGTCTTACCTCCTATGCTCATAGTTATCACACCAGTAGGATTATTATTGATGACGATAACTCCTGCTGCATTTGCCTTATTCGCATTCGTGATTTTATCTTCAAATTTACATTTTCCTCGATAAAGTATAACCAACGTGTTATTGAAGTTGCCTTGGAAATCAGATTCCTCGCAACCAAAAATCATTTCTTGTGTATTATTTCTTGCGGCATTGAAACATAATTTGACTTCGCGGTCAAAATTTCCAGGTGGCACTACTGAGCCTCGAGCAAATTCTCCACCACCGAGGGGTGTCCAAATTGCACCGGAACTATTTGTTGGGGCTGTAGAAACGTCAGCAGTCTAGCGTAAAAATAATTAAGGATGTTTTCTTTTGATAATATGGACAAATTTTAAAAAACTGGTGGTATTTTTATCCCCATATTTTTCCCAGGAAAAAACTTTTTATTGATTTCAGAATTTTTCTTCTTGGTTTTTATTATTTCAATCAAAATGTATGAATTTTCAAAAATTTAAACTATCGTTTTCGGAAACGAAAAAATAGAAAACATTGTTCGCTAGTAATAGTTCTCCGCAAACTTATAAGCTATTTATTCAGACAGGTTTACAATTTGTGATTTGAAAATAGGCTGAAAACACGTTTTTTGGATATTTTGGGGTAAATTTATGACAAATTTTAGAAAAACAATAGTAACATGTCTGCTCATGTATTTTGTGCTTTATAAAATCCATCACAGGGGGGGGGGAAATATCGCCGATAGTTTTTAGCCAAAAAATTTCAGCGATATATGGGGACATAAATTAATTTTTTGTTGAAAAAATAAAAACGCGTAGGCGTTCGAAATGACGTCATATGTCGAACAATTCTTTAATTTTATAAGGAGTTTTACAATAAGTTTGAATGAAGGGAATTCCCAAAATTCGTAAAATTAAATACTCCACCAAACGCAATCAAATAAAAGTTGAAAAAAGTGGATTTGGGAAATTCAATCCTAAAAATGACGTCCTTTATGACGCCCACTAAGTAATTTGTAAGATAAATCTCAAAAAAATTTGGCGATATTGGCACTAAAATTATTTTAGCTAAAAATCGTAAAATTGCGTAGGTTTTTTCGGCTTTATCGCCCCCCCCCTGTAATAATTTTCCCATCTCCAAAACTCACGGAAGAGTAGGGTTTTTAAGAAAAAATATCACTTAATTATGAAGCTCGTAACGAGCTGCTCGATCCTGATTGATTCCGACCAGGCTTGTAAAAGGGAAGGGAACGGGGAAGAGAGGGGAAGGAAATAATTTAGGGGAACGGGGAAGAGAGGGAAGAAAAAACATGGGGATCGTTCCATTTTACAAGCCTGATTCAGACTATCATTTTGAGGTGGACGGGAAAAAATTTGACATTAGTTTTAACCTTCATCTTTAACATGAAATGTTCAGGCAAATTATTTTTCATTACTTTCTTCGATATTTTGATAAATGAAAGACTTATTTGGAAACACAAATATCGTACGTGGCACATTTAAAACATAATAATTCATTACTTTCAATAATTGATGGACGGAATGAAAGGAGCAGTTACTGTTACACACTCGTAATGGTTTTATGTGAAGTTCGGTTGAGATCATCTCACAATTTATTTTTTGTCTACGTGAGGCTGCCTCACTGAGGCATGTCAAGATTTTCTTTCTTTCCGAGAAACAAAAGATTTATGCAAAAAAATAGAATGAACTAGAACATGAACATAAACATGTATGCGTAGTGTTATAATCTACGTACCTATAATCTTCGGTATATGGATTACAGATCCTCAGAGGACAGAAACTTTTCAACTTCCTTATGCTGCATAAGTTATGCAATATAAATTGAAATTCCAACTGCCTTTGGCTTTCTTTAAACAACGTCCAAAGTTGAGCGGATATATCGGCTCTGGTGCCTTGTCGGAGTTTGTTTATATGCTCACAAGGGTTTAGGGTGTTGTTGGTGCTAAATGTTGGAAATATGCAATAATTTCAAAGTGGCAGAAGTATTGGGATGAGCCCTTACTCGTACAAACGTCCTAACTGATACACTTTTTGGGAGTTGGTATTTGTACCAGATAGGGAACGAGGACCGTAGTGCGTTTATACCACTAATTTTTATACGGATTATCGATAATAAATTTGTCGCATTTGTTCCTTATTGAATAATCCCAGATATTTGAATATGAATCAATTTATTCTGCCTGAGAGCGTTCGAATTTATTTTTCAAAGATATATTTTATAGACTATTACGCTCTTTTTCTCAATGATAACCAGGAATCCTGGTCCAGGATATAGCCCAAACATATATGTAGTTGTTCAATTATTGATTTGATATTTACTGCTGTAATAGCTGTATAAAAAATCTGAATCATTTGAACAATTTTTATTTAGCAGAAGATGATATTAAGATAATTATGGTTTCTTTAAAAAATAATTAGAAAGTATTCGGGAATCGCAGCCGCAATACTATCAAGCGCAAAGATAAGATTTTATAAGTTGCCCGGTCAAAAATGGGTAGGTGATTGTTCGGGTGGTATTTAAGCATTGTTTTAGCAAAAATGTCGCCAGGGGAAATTTCAAGAATATCCGATGATCGGATTCCGATCCCTGATCAAACGAGTACGTATTTTTTTGAGAGTTATTTTCTTGACTAATAAATATTTCAACGAAAAATAAATTGTGAAAATACAATTTTTTGGTGCATTTTTTATTACCTGTAATCCATCGTTTTTAGGTAATTCTTCTGATTTTATTGATGGTAAAGTTCCGTACACCGTCAGTATAATTAAATATAAGAAAATCATCCTCTCTCTAAAAACGTAAAATTAACACATTCGCCGTTAAATTTTCTATTTTGTTTCTTGGGGTTTTGATCAACTATTCAATTTTCCTTTAATAAAGCAAATAATCTTAAATGACAAAAAAAGTAAATATCAAAGAGCGCGTGAAAACACAATTTTATTCTGCAAACAATCATGTTTAATATCTATTTGCTGGTTGAGGGTTAAAAATTAACAATTGATGAAAAAAATTATTTATTTTGAAATATCATTTTCTTGAGTAACCATGGCTATCATAGTAAATTATGCTTGAAACCTTGTTGAGATCAGAATATACGTTAAAAACAATGCGAAAGCTTTTTTTCGAATAAAATATAAAAAGTTTCAAAGATTTTTGATGTAAAAAATACGCCAAAATTAGACATCGAGTATAAGTTATACTGTATAACAAATTTGTTTTCGAAATTTTTATTGATCAGATCTGGCGTAATTAGCAAAAAATTGAATTCTATCGAAAATAATACGGTCACAAGTAACTTTGGCATTCTTTTTTTGAAGATTCGCTTCAAAACATAAATTGTGCCATAATAACCTAAAGTCCTCGAAATTAAATAAAAACCCACGCACCTTGCTAATGTGTGTGTGATAGCATAGGCGACCAAATTATTTCAATTTAAAAATGAACCCCACATGAGTAAATTACTCATGTGGGGTTCATTTTTGAATTGAAATAATTTGGTCGCCTATGCTATCACACACACATGAGCAAGGTGCGTGGGTTTTTATTTAATTTCGAGGACTTAAGGTTATTATGGCACAATTTATGTTTTGAAGCATTATGTATTTAGGTTATAATTTTAATGTGGAGGAGTCAAAGTAGTTATGACCAGGCTTCCAAAAAGCCATACCTATGACGATTTTCCATCCCTATCCCCAAATTTTCCTTATCTTTGGCTATGAAAAGGGATAGAAATGGGGATAAAAGCCATCCTTCTTGAAAGCCTGGTTATGACGCCATGTTTTTAAGCGATTGTTCCCAAAGAAAAATTCTTGTACTTGAGATGGAAATTATTTCAAATATCGACGAATAGATCGACCATAAATATGATTGAAATAATCGTATTTTTCCAAGTTATTCTTTTTTCGACATTTTACGAACCAATTAAAATTTATTAAGACAAATGTCATTCAAAAAGATTATATATTACTCATTTGCTTTAGTTGTTATCGACAGCTTTCTGGAAGAAATTATAATAATTTGTAATATTCACCAAATTTTTTTAGCGTGCTTAAGGGTATCCCTGCTCCTAATTTGACATATTCTCGATAAAATATTAGCGAAACACGGCTTCAGGATATTATTCAGATTAGCCAGTTTGTAGAATAGCTTCAATTGCAAAAAATATGCCAATTTTTTTTGTATGAGAACACTCCTTCACACGTTAACGACACAATAGGACCTAAAGTCAAAACGGTAAATCTATCTTCTCCAGGTTTATTTTGAATACCTGTATAATTTGACAAAAAAACCTTGTATAATTAGGATTAAAAGCTTTTGAGGGCGTTTTTGCTCGATCAAGTGCTATATTTTCCCCAGGAATATGCGAAACCACCGTTTTTTGAAATTTTAGTCATCGAAAAAATCTTATCTCCTCCTGGTTAAATCAAAATTCACTCAAATTTTTGCAAAGGTAGCTCGAAACAAAAAAATTCTGAGGAGCCGTTTTTTCAATTCGATCCCAAACTAAAATATGATTTTTTTCAAGGTCACGTGATAAATTTTTTCTGAAAAAAATGTACTTCGATTTTTTCGAAGTAGCTCAAACGAAGCTTGGCAAAACACTGAAGAGAAATGTTGCTTACGTCAACTCGATTTTTTAAAGTTTTTAGTGGGGTCAAAATTCGACCACAAACGTTTATTTTTGAAACATAATTTCAGAAAATACTTAGAAAAAATAAATCGAAAAAAACGCAAAAATTTTTTTGTTTTGCTTTGGGTTGTTTATTGCGTTCAAAACGATAAACATATTGACTTTTGGTGCATTTTTATTGACATAATAACTGCAGAAAATGTAGGAGCAGGGATACCCTTAATGCAAAAAGTTTGATAATTGCCTAACTTTCTTCTAGTGGATTTTAAAAATTGCAAAAAATTAATTCCACTTGTTGTTATCTAGTATTACTAGACTAGTAAACTCCAAATTGATAAATGTTGAGGTCATATTTCAAAACGTTTCGCTTTTTAAACATTTTTTAAAGGCGAGAAGTTTCAAAATATAAACCTCACAGTCATTCAATATTTATTTCTAAGGGGGTACTGGTAAGTGGAATTGAATTTTCTCGATAAAAATTTGCCATACAGGGCTTTTAGGATACTACTAGTCAGATTTGACTGAGTCAGATTAGCCATCTTTTAGAACTATCCTTTAGCTTGTGGAACAAACATCTCAAATTTGTTTTGTATGCATACACTCTTTCACACATAAGCGACACAAGAGGAACTAAGCAAAATGGTAAAACTATCTTCTCTCAGGTTTTATGCCGAAATGAGCTGTAATTTTGACATAACTAGTAAAAGTGGTAGGTCAAACTTAATCTTGGTCAGTTTTTTATACATCGCTCTATTTTCTCTAGGATATGGAGAATACCACCGGTTTTTGCCAATTATCTCTCGGAAAAACTGTCTCCTCCTAGGAAAATTTTTAAATTTCTTTCAATTTTATTTTCTAAGCTAGCTCATACAAATACGAACAGTTAAGTAGGTCATTTTCAGATTTCAACCTAAATCTCGAAATATGATTTTTTTAAGGACCAACGAGGAATTTTTCGAAAATAAAGTGCTTCGATTTTTTTGTAAGTGGGCTCACAAGAAAGCCACTGATCTGAAAGTTAGTCAAGATGATATTTCGACGTTTTACTTGTTAGATTAAAGCAAACCTACTTTTTTTAGTTCATTTTGAAAAAATACTTAGAAAAAATCAAAAAACGCGAAAATTTCGTTATATTTTTTATGATAATTTGGCCCGGGTCATTTTGTAGCATTTGTTTTGCCCCTAAGGCCTCATAAAACCAGCGACCAGTACCTCCTCAAGGGAGTACTGGTCGCTGGAATTGATTTTATTCGATAAAATATTAGCCAACCAGGGCGTCGGGGATATTATTGAGATTAGCCAGTTTGTAGAACTAGTCTTTAGCTTGCGTGCAAGATGTAGCAAAACTTTTTTGTATGCATACACTCCCCCACACATAAGCTACACAAGAGGCCTCAAGCCAAAATGGTAAAACTATCTCCTCCTAGGCTTCATGTTGCAATTGGCTGAAATTTTGACATAACTTGTAAAACTGGTAGACCAAAAATAAACTAGACCAGTTTTTCTAATTTCACTCTAGTTTTTCTAGAATGTGAGAAAAACCACCGTTTTTTGACAATTATTTGTCGGAAAAACTATCTCCTCCTTGGAAAAATTATAAAATTCATTTATTTTTTTTACTGAGCTAGCTTATACAAATACGAACAATAAACTCGAGCACTTTCTGCGATTTCGACCCTAAATTCGAAATATGATTTTTTTAAGGACCCACGAGAAAATTTTCGAAAAAAAAAGTGCTTTGATTTTTTTGTAAGTCGGCTCAAAAGAAAGCTACTGAAACACTTATCAGAAAGGTGGCTTACGTCAAGGTGATATTTTGAAGATTTAGTGTTTAAATAAAAGCAAACGTTATTTTTGAACTTCATTTTGAAAAAAATACTTTAAAAAAAATCGAAAAAAAGAGAAAATTTGGAATTTTTTTATGATGATTTGGTTGGTTGTTCACTTGATTATCACCCCGGGTCATTTTGGAGCATTTATATTGCTCGTAAGGCCTTATAAAACCAGCGACCAGTACCCCCTTAAGGAGATAATTTTTTCTATTATTTTAGTTTTTAGTCTTAGTATTTTTGAGCATAAATTTTAAAAAATCTGTTTTTGGCAAGACATAATAAAGATACCAAAGAATAGGCCAGAAGTTTTTCTGCTCTACTGATCATAAGCTTTTGCATGAATTGGACCACGATTCTTGGTCCACGAATCATGGAGCACCGCAAAAACAAACTGAAATTTTAAATGCTAAAATTACTTCGGATCGTATGCAGCTTGATGTTGGTTATATTAATTATATGTGCTATTATATCGAGATAAAATCGGGTTGGCAGTCAAACGGCAAATCCGTCAAACGGAAATTGCCGTTTGACTGTATACCAGCAACGGCAAAACTCTCATGTTTTTTCTTGATAAACGGCAAAAAAATAAAAAAAACACAGGTCAAACGGCAAAAAATAAATTTCACGGGAAACGGCAAGAAAAATAAACTCAGTGAACGGCAATTTTTCTTAGAAATTATTGTTTTCTGAAGAAACAAAAAATTGTTTCGAAAATTAATTAAGATTTGAAAGAGACAATGAGTGATCATAATGTTAAGGGGGGTTGTCAATAGGTTTGTATATCGGAACTTTTTTTCGACGCACCAAGTTGGCTAAAAATCAAAATTTTATTCATTAAAAACACCCAAATCTCGCCTGACCAACTCTAAAACTAAGTTTTTTGTCTGGATGATTTGAGTAAATGCTGGATATGCTATTGCGGACTCGAACAGCGTGGCCACGAAACCGAAGAATTTGTTTCATTTTGAAACCTTATCTTACACTAACTAATTAAAAAACAAAAGACAAAACAAAACAAAAAGGCTAATCGCAGCATTCGAACCGGATATTTGCGTTTCAATTTTTTGAAAAAGTTGGATTGTTTACCAATTTTAAACATATATAGAGCTCCGAGAATAATCTTCTTTCTCGCCCCTGATACAGAATCGATTCCAGTATAGACGCTCTCACTTAGACCTTAACTGCTATGTGAGTGAATTCTTCTTAATTGTGGAAAATTGAATCAACCTAAATCCATCTGCATATCACTTCGTTGTATTTCCTACCAAAATGTGTTCTTTAAGAAAATTGTCGTACTAGATCAAATAACAAGCGTCTATCCATATTCTCTCGTCAGACTCTACTCTGCCGCACCTCAGTACTAGAAATAACCCTGAAGTGAAGCGCTGGGACAGCTGAAGGGAGTGCACGAAGCAATAAGGAAAACTCAAATTCAATGCTTCATAAAATTTTGGCGTGAGTACGAGCATGATCCTTCAAACGTCTCTCTACGTGATGTTGAGGCGTCCAAATTTTCATACAAAAATCCGCCAAAAAGCGCGAGAAGTTCACTCACAAATTATCTTCAATTAAATCTTCAAATTAACGCCACGTTTTATTAAACAAATGACAATTATGGTGATGCGTTTTTATGATGATAGTTATTAACACAGTGCGATAAAGATACACGTAATGTCTTAATTCTTTGCTATCAATATATTTAATTTAAAGGGGATTATTTTACGCGTAAAAAAATATATGGGCTGAAAATATGATATTGTTTCAACCAGTTTATCTTATATTAATAAAACAATTGTAAAATTTTTGACCACTTAAATAAATATTTATATTTTCCTGTTAATATTTTAATAAGTTTTATAAATTTCTAGATTTTTTTTAAAATTGCCGGTTTCACTATATTTCAAAAATAAATATTGGCCGTTTTACTGACACAAAAAAATTTGGCCGTGTTGATATTTAATTTTGCAAATTTTTGGCCAATTTACTGGTACACGTCAAAACGGCAAATTTGCCGTTTTTTATTTTGCCGTTTTGACTGCCAACCCGATAAAATCATACAATTAAGTCGGTGTCTTTTGAATGAAAGGTTATTTTTTGAGTTTGAGTCTCTTTGAGGAAAAAAGACGGTAAAATTGACCAATGAGCGCCGCGCGATATTTCTTTATATAAAATTAAAATCTTTATTTAAAATTAAGTTAAATTCGTGAAAAATCCGCGCAAAAGAAAATTTGCTCATTCTCATGGTAGGATAATTGGCCAACAACAAATCAAAGGATAGCTGAACGATTAACGATAAATTAACATCAAGTACAAACAAGGCATTAAACCTCATCAAAAGACTAAAAAAAATCAGACGCGGTCATTTGTTTGGTAAGATAACCTACAGTCCCTAACCTTTTGAAATGCGCCCCCCTTGAAATGCACATAATCCCGAGTTATTTCCGATCCGTTTTTTTGCTCCGTAAAAGGGTTATTTGTTTTAATTGTCAGTATGGCCCATACTGTATGGGACTCAAAAATACTGGCATATAAGGTCTGCTTTTTGTATTAAAAATTTATAAATAAAAATGACGAGGAAATACTTACGCCTTGTGAGCATATTATAAAAAAAATTCCGCCAAGGCACCACGAGCCACAATGTGGCTCTACTTTGAATTGTGTTTAAACCAGAAAGCTAAGGCTCATTGGATTAGATTTTTTTCTGGCATAAGGAAGTTGAGAGTAATATTTTCGGCATCCGAAATTTATTATATCTAGAAATTTCAATTTTATTTCTAGAAATTATAGTGAGAAAAGCATATAACTAATAATCACGTATTGACGGTCACAGTTGTCTTCACAAAGTGACCTTCCTTCGGAACTATGACAAGTATCTTGGCTACTGTCATCGTTTTGTCTCGCCTTGATTTATATCTCATAACATCAAAAGTAATTTTAATAAATAAGTCCAAAATTTGATGGAAAAATCATGATTTTCGATTAAAAATGTTTATTTTTCCCTATAAAAGCAGATAATTAACTTTGTTTCATTATTTCAAGTTAATATGGTAATTGAAGTAGAACTGTGACAGCTTTTGATAGCTTAAACTTCACTTTTTATAATAATTTAAATTTTTCATTGGGATACTTGAAGGTTGAAAATTTAGAAATTTCACTTCCGAAAAAAATATCCTGCCCCTAGATACCAATAAATTTTATTTAAACTGTTATGCATGCACAAAACGGCTTTCCTAAAAACTGGGCTGATCTCACACTTATTTTATGGTCTAGTTCTGAAATACTTTTTCAGGAAGTGAAACATAAGGCGAAAAATTTCTTTATAAATCAACCAACCCGTAATTCTGGAACCAAACATTCGAAAAAAATTTCAATTATTTTTTTCGGAACGCGAATCAAAATTTTTTATAATGTGTTTGAAGAAAAGATTCTACGATCCCGTTTTTGCCGTTTTGAATGATTTTAGGTATGCTAAGAGCCACAACTTGTGGCTCTGTGCTCAACAAGGGTTAAGGGGTGGTTGTATAGGCTGGAAAGGCTTTTTCGAAAGGCTCACACTTTTTTATTCCTTCATAACAATCTTATAAAAAAACTAGGAATAGTAGTTCGTAATTCTGAAAGAACAATTTACTTCTTGACTTTTTTCATAGCTCCTGTTCGAGACCAACCGGTTTAAATTAGTTTGAGTTAACCGGAGCACATTTTTTTTTGAAAGTCCCCATTTCTTTTTCGCCTATTTCAAAACAAGCGTCATTTTCGGAATGTTAACAAATTCAAGAGGTGGTGTCACCACCTTGGTGAGCAATATTTGTATAGGAATTCTCCCGAAACTGTGGCGAAAAAAGTGCGCGGACATCGAAAGTTGAGAACTAGAAAAAGAGAATTAGACCATTTAAATGCCCCCAAAGATTCTTGGGTAGGTTTGCTGAAACGGATATTAGCAACTATGGTCTGATTATGATAACAGCGATTCTAGAAAAATTAAACTTTTTTAATCAAAATTAATTCTGATCTCTAGCCCCGGTTTCTGTTCCAAATCAGACCATAGTTTGCTATATCGTTTCTAAGCACAACCGTAACCCAAGGAATCTTTTTAGTGGCATTTTAAATTGTCTAATTCTCACTTTCATATTCGAAATTTTCGATTTCGCGCACTTTTTGTCGATTTATACAGCCACATTTCGGACATTCCTAACAACATCTTGCTCATCAATCCTTGGGCTTGTTACATTCTGAAAATTACGTTGTTTTTGAAATAAGGCAAAAAAAAAATTTGCAAACGCGGTTAACTCAATTTACCGGTTTGTTCGAAATGCTATGAAAAAAGTCAGAAGTAAAATGTCTTTCAGAGATTACGAACTACTATTCCCTGAGGTTTTTATAAGATTGTTTACAAGGAATTAAACGTTATGAGCCTTCGAAAAAGTTTTTTGCGCAGCCTATACCCACCCCTTAAACCGTACTAGTTTGACAAATAAGCAAAAAAACAAATATATGATTTTTATATAGACAGCGGTCGAAAAAAAACGCAGTCCTTATTTTGCTACTAATTTTTCTAAAAAAATTCGGTACACAAATACAGAGAACAAGTAATTGCTGGAATTATTGGTACTCCATAAACCTGCTTCTTTAATAAGTTGACCTTTAATTTAAACTTTTAAACATCATTAATTTATTGCACCGACTTCCACTATATTCTGTTACAGAATTTTCTGTAATTAATTTAATGAATAAAAGACCGCTAAATTGTTTTTCCAAACATTTTATTCGGTATTAAATAAATTTCCTAGAAAATTTGAAATTTTTTAAGTTTTGAAACTAAGAACTTCAGCAACCAAATTCGTTATTTTGTGTAAGAATTATTCAAAGCATCGACAGAACATAAAGATATGAAGAAAAAAACATTTTTCTCCAGAAAAAAGGCATGCCCCCTTGAAATGCGCATAATCTCCTTTGCTCCCTTGAAATGCCTACTTTTTTTTGATTTTTTGCATTTCAAAGGGTTAGGGACTGTACGTGAGAAAGACCTCCTTTTTTAACAGCAAGTTCACCTCAACTGCATTCTAGTATAAATTATACCCATAGTTGAATTATATTGTATAATAAAGCATATAATCAAGCATACAACTAGGAGTGTATATGACTAGGACTACAAATCATATTATACATGTATGTGTAGAAACTTAATCATGAAAGTAACCAAACGTAACTATACGCAACTGTTCATTATGACGAAATAAAATATAATATGACCATATTCAGATTTTTTTATAAATGTCCGTTAGTGAGCCTGATCATGAAGAATTAAAAAACATTAAAAAATACCAAAATTAATTAAAATTGAAATAAACTGCTCGAGTCCTGACATTTCTAAACTGTTTGCTTCAGATTAACTGATCTTGAAAATGTTATCTTTCTTGAAAATTTGCAGTCTTAAATTCTTAGCAAATAACTTGTTACTCGAAAGCCTGCGTTTAAATAAGGCCAAATTATATGATCTGTGTTTGAAACCTTTTTACTTTAGTCAGCTACTGCAGAACCAAACTGCTAAAACGACGACTCCCAAATTTTTTGCACCAAATCTAAACTCAAAAAAAATACCCATAAATTTTACAGTCTTTAATTCAGAATTGACACGAAAATTAATAAAATTACTACCATCTGAGTTTCAAGTCGCGTCGAGATCGAAATTGATTCGTTGTATTTAATCCGATGCAACCGCTTTCAGGGCTTTATATATATTTCAAATTGAAAAATATAGAGAATTTCGAACGGGTTCCAATGATAGACTTTATCAGAAAATCGGATGATTATGGTCTCGGGTCACTCTTCTGGAATTTTTCTCGGAAGTCTATTTATGTCGATTTCCGACATTTTGTTATCAAAGCGGAACTCGCCAAACATCGAGTTCCAGCACAAAAATTGATTCCCGGAACTTGCCAAACAATCCACTTCCGACACAAATGTGAATCCCGGAATTCCCCGAAAATTGAGTTCCGGCACAAAAACCGGAAGAGTGGCCTCCTTTCATAATTATATTTTAGCCAGCTGGCATCTTTAAGAATCACTTTAGGTATAAATTATACCGTATAATAACTGAAACTGCGTATTTATAACAATTTTTGTTTTACCCACTTACAGCAAATTTATCAGTGTAACCAGATCATTGGAAAAAGTTTGCTGAATTTCAGAGATTTATAAATTTATAATTTAAATATTCGTTATTTCCTGTTACCGTTATTATCGCGATAAATGTTGGAATAAAAATTTTGAGGTCCGAAAAATTATATGTGTTTTTTTTTATGGTAAACTGTTCACCGTAAACAATCGACAAAATTAATAAATCTCTAGCTCAAGCGCCAATATAAAAATTGATAAACCTTCGAATCCAAGTTTCAGTTATTGCTTTTTAAAAATGCCAAATTTATCTAAGCAGATTTTCAAAATTTACCTTTTTATATCTTATACTAGTGTCGTGTTATTCTATGGTGTCGATTTAAAGAACACTTTTTCATTCTATCTTTCCAGACGAATAATTTCTCGTTAAGCTCTATCAACCTTAACGTAGAGCAACGAGAAAATTGCCATTTATATGACTTTTAGAGTGGACTCGATTGAAGCCTTTCCATGGTATAATTGGACCAAAAATCTGAGAAAGTGGGTAGTATTTTTTTTGAAAATTTTCACTATTTCTGATCGGCGGAAATCATATTCACAAATAAAACCATTCTGACTATGGAATTTTGTACTTTGATAAATTTCGCTTTTCATAATTTGGAATTCGAAAATTTTTGCTTAATCCTAAGCTTTAAAAAACTCAGTGGAAAGTTCTCTGACAGAAATGGGGCTTATCAAAAAGAAGTTTTCTGAGAAATCTCAATTATTGGTCGCCGCCACACGGTGCCTTAAAACCTGTGTTGTTTGGACCGTATGATCGCGTGATCATTTTTGTCAAAAAAAATCTCAAATTAATCATTTTTATAGTAAAAGATTTTTCGAGAACCGGCAAGCTGGTGTTTTTTTCCTTGTAACGTCAAGGATACCCGGAGAATAGAATTCTGGTCAAGAAGAGTCGTATTGGGACATGTAAGAGTTGAAATAGGAAAAGTCGCATTTGAACTATTTTGATGTCACCCCATTGGTCTTGCATCTTGCAATTCCAATCAAATTGATTTATCAAAATGATTAAATTATTTAAGATGATCTGAAAACTTCCATTTTTGGACTTGGCTCTATTGGTCGACAAGTCTTTCGTGACCTTTAAAAATTTTGGAATTACATGATTTTTGTTCAGATGCATCAAAAAAAATAATATTTGGTCGAACGATTGGTACTACTCTTAAATTTTGCAATTGCATTTCAAAGCGTGTAACACACCTAAACTGAACCAGGAAGCACCTTTAATGTTTTTGATCGTGAAACAATTTTCGGTTAAAGAGATTGAATTAAAAGTGAATTAAAGTAACACGCTATCTGACTCAGATAACCCAAGGTATGAATAAAGCTAGTTAGAAACAATATTAGGGTGTTACAGGTTTTTCAGCATTGGAATTCTACGATATTTATGGAAAAATGAAAAAGTACAATTTGTTCAAAATTTTTCAGAGACCAAGAAAAATTTTTCAAAATTTTTCAAAAATCCGGGCTTCTCATTGGTCGAAAATCGACTTACTCAAACTGAGAAACAGTGGTTTCGGGAGTGTTCTCCTGAGTCTCCAGATTCCGATAAACTATATTATAATTTTTTCGGGCTAATATTTTGGAAGATATCGGCAGTTTAAATTTCAAAAATTGCCATTTTTGAGAAATTTACGACATTTCGACATAAATTGTCAAAAAATCGGCTTGTGGAAATTATGCGACTATAACTTAAAGATAGCTTTCGTAGAGGCGCACACATTACATTTGAAAAGTNCTCAAAAGTGCCAGAACTAGAAAATTAAGAAAGATATCAAAATTTAAAAAAGTGCAGTGAAATTGCTGAGTGATGATGGTACTTTTGTAAATATAAATTTCAGTTTGAATGTCATTTTAGCCGCTGAAATTTTGGGCTTTTTTGGACTTTCACATACAAAAATATAAAATATAACAAAAAATATAAAATCAAATTTAAACAAATTAAAAGGCATTTAATGAGGATAAGAAAAAAAAAACGTTGCGAAATTTACCTCGAATGACAAAGAAAAGTGCAATAATGAGATGAAATTAAACCTTAATTTATATTTGAACTACCTCATATAAAACTTCAAATGATTTTCTATCGCTCTGTCTAAACATAATTATATGTTTTCTACAAAATTCTCTAGTAAAATGTCTCTTAAATTTGTTGTGAAATATATTTTGTTGTGAAATATATATCTTTCATGCGTAGGCGTCTTATGTAATCAGTTTTTTCCAAAGTTTTGATTTCTAGAAATGCTCTATTTAAACCGGAGGCCATACTGTTATGCAATTAAAGACTTAGAAATTCGTTACGATTCTTTTAAGGGGTCTTCCGCATGATTTGAGTACTTTTGAAAATAAATATATAGTACCAATATACAGTAATTTGAAAAAGTACTCAAATTACGTCAAAAAAATTCCAGGGTCAACTTCAAACGTTTTTAAGACTTTTTCTCATTACATGAAAGTCTGAATAAAATCACGTGACGAAATAATCCAAAAATAAGGTTTAAAATATGTCATAAATAAATCCTTATTTCTTGAAAAATGAGATCACGTTAATTAATTACGCAAAAAATAATTTTTTTCCATTAAATTTTTTTTCCATTTTCTTACAAAAAAAATACTTTTTATTCCATTAAATGGTTAAAAAAAAAATTTTAAAGTCCAAAAATACTTAATGGAGATAAAGCAAAACTGAGTGATTAAATATCATAAAGTCTTCAAAAATTGGCCACTTAATGATGTTAAAGTAGTAATGATTTAACTCCATAAAGTAGTCAGTATATAATGTCAGTAATATCGCCAAACCAGTTAAATAAAGGGGAGAATTGACCAGAAACATCGACGGTACAAACAATGAAATTGAAGAAAAACCCAAAAATTCCTATTTGGATTTCACCAATTTCTTTCAAAAATTACTATTTATCCTTGGTCAAGATTTTTGAATCAACATTGAAGTCATTTCTATAACATCAAATAAAATAGAATTATTTACTCAACATGTTTCATTATATATTAAGTTTGCGTCCTTTTTCTTGATTTCTCACGAATTATTTTTCATGAATATAGTTCTACATATTTTCAATTGAGAATAAAAATTGAATTTACTTAAATTGTCAAAAATTTAATATATCATTTGCGATAATTTGAAGATTTTTCGAATTTGATCCATTTCCAAAGCGGCGATGTGATTAGCTCTTTAGTTAACGTGGGACAAAATATTCGATCGATGAAAAATAGAAAAATCGAAACAAAAAATTAAGAATTGGAAAAGTCGATAATTTGATTATAAAATAAATTTTCTGGATATAAAATAAATCATACGTGAAAAATGTATGTTTAATAAAAATAACATAGAAACGTTCAAAATTTGAACTGCAATTTATTCAATATTTTGAAAAAAAAATGAAAAATAATTGAAAAAAGTTTTTAAATTTTTGGTGATTTTCAGTACTTTTATTAAGTGCTTTTCTGCCTAATCGTTATTAATTGTTATTCTTGGCCAATATCGTGTTTAATTTCCCTTTACTAACCATAAGTCATAACCTGTATAAGGTGATTTGTAGGAAACCATCATGGCTTTTTGTGGTTTTGTGATAAAAATTAAAAAAATTTGTTTCCGAAACTATTTTGTTCAGTCTCAGCTACATCCCTGCAATTTTACGCGCCAAATACCTCTTATTTTGTCTACCCATAATTTATTTTTTGTAAAGTCATAATTTAATTTCAGAATTATAAAATTTGATAAAAAAGGTTTATTTGCAAATTTGAATTTGAGCTTCTGTATTCCCGCTTTTTATTTGCTTGCGACAGCTTATTGGTTCCCTCACACAAACGATCAAACAAGTTTAATCGATAAACAAAATAGAAAACAAACTATTATTGTTGAATTTTATCAACTATTGAATGCATAATATCAATAAAGTACAGCCAAAATAAAACTCATAGACTCTGAAGACTTAAAAAGTGTATTAAACCACCAGCCCAACCATAATTTCAATTTATTATAATTTAACTTTTTAAATGAAAGTTTAATCAAGAGAAAAAAAATAGACAGGGGTCAACGCGGTGCATCGCGTGATAAGAGTTTTCAATTTATCTGGCTTGCGATTGATTAAAAACTCATAAACAAAAGTAAAATATATAGTTTAAATATTCCGCGACGCGAAAATAATTCGGCCGCCAAACTGAATATATAACACAATAATACTTTCAAAATTTTTCGCTACGCTCATATCTTGTAATATCAGGATGAGTATCGTATGCGAGTGACAGTATGACATACGTTTTATTAGTGAAATATATTTCGTAAACAACATTTTTTCATACATAATTCATATCAAAAGTGGCTGCGATCCATTTTTGGGTGCTTTAAGGTAAAAGGCTCTGTGTCTCCGAGGGTTTAATAATTTCTATAATATAAATTCTATAAATGGAAGACCTATTTTAACCTTAGAAGTAATTTCTATTTTGACCTAAGATGTACCTGGTACATTGTACCATGTATGAAAATCCTGTAGCAGGATGTAGTATGAATCCGCATGATCTCAAACGACACGGATATTTACCCAAAAAACACGATTTCGCACATTATGTCATTTGAAGAGATCATGCCGATTCAATGTACATCCTGATACAGGATTTGCATACATCTTAGATCAAAATAGAAATTATATTAATTAGAATTTCTAAAGAAAAATTGCTGAATTGCAATTAAACTTCCAAGCGGATATTTCATCAATTTAATCTAGTATATAGTTTTGTAAACCACCAAATTTGTCTCCGATGTTGATAGATTAATATCAAAGTATACAGAGTAAACACTGTCGATCAACGGGAAAATCAAGTTTAGGAAATCATAAAGTTTTCAGACAAAGAAATTCCGGAAGAAACGATTGGAGGCGTTTTCTTAACAGCGGTTCCTACTAACAATAATGATAAAGATTTTGAGGACACTGAGTCAATCTCGTCATATTCAATTTCGACTATTTCATCAATTCAAACAGACGATTCGATCCTTCAAAGTCGCCCAATGTTCAGGTATGGCAGGATTTCGGGAAAATCGTTTGTTTGTGAAATTTTTGAACAAAATTTTTTTTCTGGGGAATATCTGAATAATGATTTCTGTCAATAGAAAAATACTCATTTTTTAAATAAACGTTATTCTATCAACGAATAACAGAAATTATTTATCATAACTCCATTTTTCTCGTTCATGATATCTAGGACTGTACTTTTAGTTTAGTTAGAAAAGTTAAATTTCAAACAAAAAAATCATCTGGTTTCAAAAGAATTCGTCATTTATTTTATAGGTTATTTTCGAGTATTAAATCGGAGTATAACATTAGTTATAAGAGAAATTGTTATATCCCCTATTCACACTCTTGTTAATATCCCGGCCCTAATACTTAAAAACACACTACGTTTCCTAATCAGGGCCGGGATATTAACAAAAGTGTGAATATTGTGTGGAAATTTCAGCCTAAAATTCGAAATTGATTTTTTAAATGAATATTTGCTAGAAAATTTATTTTCTACTGTACCAAAAATCTAGATCAAAAATCTTAGTTCTCAGACATTTATGAGAAAATAAGAAAAATCTTAGAAATCACAATAGTAGTAAGTTACTACTATGCAATTTCGCTCTTGTACTTGTAAGATTAAAAATATTTTCTATTACTGAAGGATTAAAATTTGAAAGAAATTTTTGGTAAATTTATCAAAAAAATAATGTTTTGTGCGTTTCCAGCTATGAAAAAAAATTATCTCCATGGCGAACCTCTTGAGCATATTGCAAACGTTTTTTTATACGACAAATACAGCAGGTACTCGGAAATAACTTAATGCTGATATCATCGATCGCGAGAAATAAATTTTTATTTTAGTGTTTTCGTAGATAAGCAAATTAAGGGTGAGTTGGTCGTGAATTGACTCCGATTATTTTAAACTCCGATTTGTCCAAAGACGTTTTTCAGTTTTATGCCGCGTCCACGCACCGTGGTCCACGGTTAACATTTTTTTACGTTCTTGTTAAAATCCAAAATAAAATTTTCTACCTTTAAAAATCACGAAAGAGTAGGCCTTTTACGAAAAAATATCATTCTATTTTGAAATCCGTTTCTAATAAATTGAGCAATCACTGATCTTCAGAAAATTTCAGGATTCTCTGCATTCTAGATATTTTACCTCAAAAACCGCAAATTTTTTTTTTCACAACCACCAACCCTTAATGAAAATGATATAAGTTCTCAGGTGTTACATCTGTCATCATGAATTACAGTGTCTCAACAATTATGCCTTATTTGAAAGATTAAAATTCCCTCAGTAAATACTATGACAGTTTTAATTTAGATACAGTATTTACTTCAGTAACATTACTCAAGTAAATTTGATGTAACAAATAACGCATAATTGTTGACATACGGTAAGTTATGTTGACAGATCTAAGACCTGATAACTAACTAGAGTATACAGTAGAATCCGTTTAGTACCAGGGATCGGCAAAAGCTTGGCCACTTTTTTCGGCCCAGATGTGGCCTAACGCCTGGGCCAAAAAAATTCTCGACCCGGCCTAGGTACGTCGCGGTACGACTCGGTACGACGCGTCCTATTGATATAAAAAGTAGTATTCTACGAAAAGTTTTTAACCAGAAATAGGCTTATGTGACATGTCACGACATATCCTTTTCATTTCTGCCTTTGAAACAAATCATCCCATTGAGTTCTTAGAAAGCTCAAAAAGACCACACATATTCAGAAAAAAAAATCGAATCGTACAACCTACTTTTTATTTCAAAATTTATAAATCTCAAATGTTTAAAAAAAGAGATTTTGTTTGTATGCTTTTTTATTTTTTTGTTGTCAATATAAGATATCAATCAGATGAGTCACTCATGAGTCGTTTCCAAAAGCCGAACACGGTATGGAGACCCTATAAATTACTGAGACACTTTTGGTTGGGAAAAGGATATTTCATATCCGATATGAATATTTTTATGGTACACCACCTTCTCAAACGTCCTGACAGTTTCTCAAATGTCCTGACAAAAATTTCAAAATAATACAGTTTCTCAAATGTCCTGACACTTTTCGATTTAAAAAAAAACTGTGATTTGTAATTGAAGTGGTTTCATTATTGAAATCAGGTATATATTTCATTGTTCAACATATGGAGTTATTTGAAAAAATGAACCGATTGTCTTGTGAACGATCCTCCCAGTTGAATTGTGAAATGCTTCAACTCTTTAATATGAAACTCCAGGATTATCCTGGATATAATTAAGAACTTCGATTTGTTCTTTTAAATCTGTAAACCTTCGGACGGTACATTTTTTCGATATAATATCGGGCCGGCTGTTTGACTCTTCATCCAATTCATTCATTTTATTACGATTTATAAATTTCGGATGTATTCTGATTATATTTCCTTCGGAAAGTACCTCTACTTCTCCTAGAACCTTATGCTCACAGTATGATACTTAAGGGGGTGGCATAAGTCCAGCAGATTGGTACATTTTTTCAGAGCAATATATGAAAGAAAAAAAATGTGGAAATTTATTTTTTTATTTTTTATCTTCAACAACAGTGTTCATTCTTACAAACGTTTACATTTTTATTTTCTAAACATAACTAACTATAGGTAAAAATACAAAAAAAA
>SCLH01001273.1:194498-213791 GCA_004367855.1 Oikopleura vanhoeffeni | reverse complement strand
ACCGGCTCAAGTTTGGTTAATTCAAGTTCATCGTAGAGACTTTTAATACCACAAGTTTTTAATCATTTGCACATAGGGTTCAATATTCTAAAAGTCCATAGATTCATAAAATAGTCAATTTTTTAATTTCACGGGTTTTGAGCGTTTACCATGTTGGTCATATTTTTTGTCGTCATTTTTATCGTTATTTTTTTGTTATTTTTTTTGATTTTTTTTATCCTTTAAGAAGTAAAATTTTTTGGTTCGATAATTTTTATCCATCTTGTTTTTGTCGCTAATTTTTTTGGTGATTATTTTTTTTCGATAATTTTTATTGACGCTATTTTGCGATATTAATGTTTTAAGTCCTCATAGAGTTGATCTTTGTTGTTTAAAACTTTTTTGCTTTTTTTTGTGTTTTTTTATTTTTACAGTAAAAATCTTAATTTAGTTCTTGTATTGATCTTTACACTTGCAGAATTTTTCTGATTAAATTTGATCGAGCTGCGTTGCTATTTTCGCGAGATCCTTTTTCGTCGAATTTTCAGTTTTTGTTTATTTTCACGTTTCCATCAATTTTATATTTATCGTTCACGTATAAGAAATCTTTGAGTTGCTCAGGCGCTATAAAATCTGAGTCTAAAAAGTGGTATGTAATTATTCAATTATTAGTTTCAAGACTTAGATTTTTTTGCTAATTTGCTCTTCTCATGATTTTTTTCGACGCTTTGCTGCGTGTCTATGAGCAACTCTTAATAATTTACGCATAGTGGCTTAAGTCAAATATTGAGTTTTTGAATGATGATTCCACGTTTATACTCGTTATCCAAACAAAATGACTTGAAGCATGCAAGATTGCCATTGTAAATTATGTTTTTCTCACTACAGAAGTTATGCAATTGTTTTTTGTATCCACACATTTTTTATCGCGCCATTTTGTTCCATATTTATATATTTTAACATGCTATTTTTGAGACTTTTGTAGCAACTTTCAGAATCTGTATTTTAGAATTCAGGTATTCATGTAGTCCCGATAGCCTAATATGTTGTCAATTCACCGCAGTGTCGGCTATCACTTTTTATTTCGCGCTAACCTAAATTCACGCAATGAAGGGAATTCATGAACAAACCTTACAAAGAGTAGACAAAAAAATCGCACGATTTAAAATTGCGCGAGTGGGCGCTCCATATAAAAAACACTTTTTAAGCTATATGTTCAATTATCTGAAAATATTGTTTTTTCAGATATGAACCAAATTGTCTTTTCTGCATTTAAAAATGAATACGAAGCTACGCGCCAAAACTATATCAGGCCTTAAAAAATTATTAACTCGCCGAAATGTTCCAACTATTTTTCGAGAGCTATTCTAGTTTCATCAACAACACTTAAATTTGTTTCTTTTGTTGGTACTTTCTGGATTTTGTTTACAGTCACTGATGTGGGATCGTTTCCATTGTAATTGTTTTCTTTTGGCAGAGCGAATCGATACTAAATTATTGATAAAATTAACTAATGGGTGTCAGATTTGCCTTTAGGAGAATTTGCAAATCTAATGATATATTTCATATACAAGTAAATTCAGTAATTTTACAACTTGGTCCAAACCAAAGTTTGCTATCTCTACACTTTTGTCCGTTTATCTTCACATGCAAGTGTGTCAAAGTTTGAATTCTTCATTTTTTATAAGTAAATTTCGGACCGCGAACTGTTCCTTCGATTATCGCTGGATGTTCGGCCCAGAGTTGTTGCTTTGCAACCTTTATTGTGCAGCTTGAGACAAATATTTGCCTGGGCTTTTGTAATATCCGCTTTGAGCGTCTTATGATATTTTTATCACCGTTTTACAACCTTAGAACCTGTTTGTCGTTTTTTTTTTATTGGAAATATGACTGTCAACTTTCCAAGGTAATTATCTTCTGGTACAGCTGTTCCTGAAATCTTCCATTTTTCAATCCCAGTAAATCGTTTTTTTCTTGTTGTATTAAACATTTATTTTTTTCAGGACAAGTATTGTTGGTGAAATTATAATACAAATTGAAATAAATAAAACACAAAGATTGAATTTATTTTACAATTCGGAAAATGTCTTGAATTCAACATAAAAGTTACAAAATCGACAATAAAATTTTTCATATATCGATGATATATCGACCAAAATTTAGTTTTCCTATATCGATGAAAAGAATTTCATTTTTGACTTTTTATGATTTATCAATGAAAATTTTTTTTTCTCGAACTGAAAAATCGACCAAAAAATATCGGACCAAATGGTATACTCGGATTTTGCTCTCTGGCGCCTTTTAGTACTATTGACCATAGTTTTAATATGTTTCATGAGAAAGTTGACCTTTTGTCTTTTGGGGTACTTACAGTTCTACGATGACTTGAAAATTGCCAGTATGATATATCGGTTCATTTTAAGAAAAGTCTCAAAATTACGTCAAAATCTGTTGATAACATTCAACGTTTTAGATTTTTCTTTTACAGCAATCGAATTAAAATCACGTTGACGAATAATTGAAAATACGGTATTCTTATAAATTCATCTTATCTTCTTGAAAAAATAATCACATAGTTTTTGTAAATGCCTTTATGTCTTAAAATTCTTCATAGTGTTATTTTGCTCTGTAAACTTTTCGACGTAGTTGCCGTTTATTGTGGATTGAAAAAACCTTATTTTAATTGGCGTAGTGATGTTTTGGACTTTGATGTAATGAAATAAAGTACCTGAAACTTTAAAGCTGCTTCTCCTTTTTTCGAAAGTGTTTTCAGCAAAAAAATTGCTTTTAAATTCAGGAAATCCTTTATTTTTTGGATATTTTACCGAAAGTTCACTGTTACATTAGTATTTAATATTGAAATCTAAAACAAAAAGCTGCTTATGAGACACCAATAAAGAATAGTTTAAATCCTTTTTGTTACCAAGTATTGTAAGTTTACAAAATATTTTACCAGTTAAACTTTATAGCTTAACTGTGCAACGTTATGTAGGATCATTTCTAACTATTTGCATGCAACTAAAAATGATCCTATCAGCGCTGCGAGTTTTCTTCCACTAGCAGAGAGAGCATCTAATAATTTTATCGAATACCCTACGTATTTAAGGTAACTACGCAGACCGATCCTTGTGCAATTACTATAATTTTTTTTCTTTGTTTCCATATTTTACTTTTTGGTTTTCAATAAACATCCGTTTAAATTAAAAACATTCATTGACAAATTAATGAGTTCATTAAATTCCTCTAGTGGAAGTCAATTCAATCATTACATGCTACCGCAGAGCATTCAACATCAAAAAATTGTATGAAGAGCAACGTGGCGTCAATTCGAGATCAAAAAGTACTTGACTTTTCCGCATATCGTATACATTATTACAATAAAGTGTTTTTTCACTTTGTTATTTAAAAAAGAATGGAAGAACGCCGCTGACAGAGAGGAAATGGGATTGAAGAAACCAAGATTTAGTCTAAGTCAACATTCGAAGGCCAATTAGATATCTTCGACGCCCGGAACATGCCAGTATATCCTCAAGGTCGTCCAGTTTTTCAACAATCTCCGGTTTCAAGTCGTGGGAAGAAATCAGAAAAAATGGTTACTTCACCAACGCAGCCATATAGGATACAAGATTGTTTACATGGAGGGTCAAAGAATTTGAAAAGATTCGATATGGTAAATTTTTTTATGATTTCGAAAATTTTAACAAATTATCATCAAGGTTGTAATTTATAGTGAAGTGTTGATAATTTGTTGGCATGGTGTTCGTTTTGTTTATAACTGAATGTGTTATAATCGGAAGTACATTTTGTAGAGAATTTTAAAATAAATTTGCTCGTATTTTTGAATTTTCGAAGAAAATCCGGGTTTTTTGTTCGTCAAAAATTCGCTTTTTCAATGCACTAGGGAATACAAGACGTGTTTTAAAGTTGTGACATTGCGACGTCAAAAATTAAATTTTTTGTGTTCAGATTCCGAGAGATATTCTGTTTAAACTAACGCACAATGTCGATTTTTGAGAAAGTTGCTCATTTTGCAAGAATTTAAACTTTTTTTTGCGGACGTGCTCTATACACTCAACGTTACTTATTACATAGGCGCACTTTTCTATGCAAGTTATTTCAAAAAGTTTCGGCAAATGTTAGAAGCCAAATTACAAAAACCAGAAAAGTCGGTTTTAGATGGATTACTTTTTTGCGTTCTGAGCAATCATACCGCATTTGAAGCGTTTCACAGAAATGTCTCCGGGATTTTATTAACTCACAATGATTGTCTGCGAACTTTTAGTTTTTTGTGATATGTAATGTACCCAGCGATCGCTTTGTATTGTTAAGAAGAACGCGCAAAGAAGGTTTTTTAAGATGTTTTCAGATTTAACCTTGTCGCACGCAATCAAATTTTAAAATTTAAAATGGCATTTCGATCAATATTGAGATTGGAATTCAGTGAATCAAATTTCACCATTCTCAATTTTGACCGCCTAGTCTGTTAACGTATTAAAAATCAGGTGATCGAAAAAGTCCGTCAGCCTATTGCTGTAAAGTCACAGATTGGAATCATTATTAAGTATTGCAAAGCTCCAGGAACAATAAATTAGTTTTGAATCTTGCAACGATTTTGAGAATTTTTACAATTCTCGATTTAAAACCGGTTTTTTTTTTTAATCGAATTTACACGATTTCACCGAGTCTTTGATGGGTGTGAAAGTGACTAACATTTTTGCTTTCGCACTGTCGACGACGTTTTCCGAAACACTCATGCTATTGGCTTGATTTCCAAGATAGGGAGGCACCTCTGAGGAATATTTAAATTTTGAAAAAAATGATTGGGATAGTGTTCAAGCATCAATAAGGCGAGCCAAAATTCTGAGTCAGTCACTACAGATTTTTTTTTATTTTATCTGAAGAAAATCGATAACCACTGTGACACTAGAATAAAAACGGTCTAGTAAGTTGTCTGCAACATTTATGAAATCTCTTGAAACTCTACATGCCCGCTTTATTTTCTTTTCGAATTCTCTAGGAGCGCAGAGCAAATCTCAAATTTGATCGAAATTGTCAATGTAAGACAAAACTGTTGCTCCGAAGTCTTATATTTTGTCTTGTTGACATCGTCTTAGCTATTTTGCCATTGCGATCATTTACATATTTCCTTATTTATGATTTTTGGACAATTTTAAATTATAACCTTTTTTATTTTCTTGATATATCAATGGGGTCAGTCTATTAGACAGATGGTGATAAATTGCACACATTTGATGATTCTTACATCTCTATAATGATCTACATGCCCCTTTGTTTTCTTTGTCACGAATTTCATCTGGAGCGCAAAGAGCAAATCGTTCAACATTGCGATGTCCTGTAGGAACATGTTTCGATCTTTATATTTTTGTCATTTTGACAATGCTTGAGGATCAGTTTAGCAATTGAGGTCATTTATATCCTGGTTTTATGATTTTTTAGTATACTAAAGAATTTTGCCGGTGTATTTTTTTTTTATTTAATGTGGTCGTCTATAAGAGAGGTATATGCCATCATTTATGGTATTCAATCCTTATTTACATGCGCCTTTTTTTTCTTTCCGAATTTCGATTAGGGCGAGAGCAACATCGTCAAAATGACGATTGAGCTGTAAGAACAACTGTTGTCAGAGTCTTTTTATTTTGTCTTTTGACAATGACTTGGTTGTTTGCACTTTGAGATCAATCTATTATTTCCGGTTTTATGTATTTTTTCGTAATAACAAATTTTTTGACTTTATTTTTATTTTTGCTATTTACCTGGTGGTCAGTCTTATAGACAGAGGGATAATTGCCTTTTGATAAGTTGTTTACGTCTCTATAATTTTTCTTATTTACCCTTTATGTTTTTTTTTATTTTATTAGGGGCAAGAGGAAACTCGTCAATCCGATTATCTGTGTTGAGACCAACTATTGTCCAGGTCTTTAATTTTTGTATTTTAAAATGCTGGTTTTGCAAAATTCGAGTAATATAATATTTCCTGGGTTTTATGTATTTTTTGTAAAACTTAAAAATTTTTGACCGTTTATTTTATTTTTGCTCTACTTAAGCATGCGATTTGATAAAAATGAATTCAATGTGACAAAGTCTTATTTTCTATGCTTTGTGTATTATGTGATTGAAATAATCAGTCAAATTTGAGGGTTTTGCTGCGTCGCGAACAATAACGTCTTCAATCTTTCTTGGTGTCATGCTTGACATTGATTTATTGATTCCATGAGAACTCTCCTTCTTCAATTTTGCATTGACCTAACATTTTCTTGTGCGCATTCGGATAAGCTCATTTGATTCGCGCTATTGAATTGTATTGAATTTCACCCAGCAAATAAATTTTACTTGGCCGGATATGGCGTCCACGTCTTTCAGATTTGTGATAATTGAATATTTATCAAATTATTTACTTGAATATATTTTCTTGAAGATAGACGGAATTTGTGTCAGTTGCTTTGATCCCATGAAATATACGTTGTTATGCTGAAGTCAGTCTCAGCTACCAACTGTCGTTAGTCGATATTTTCTGCGTGGCGTCAATAATCAAGAAACCTGACTCAAAATATAGTCCGTCTGCATTTGAAGGGTTGTTTTTCATTCGTCAATCGTTTAATGCCATAATATGTTTCGGTAATCACATGATTGACTCAACATGGTCTCATTCGGACAATTCTACTTCTTTTCTCACCATGTCTGGGAATATCAAAACGGACATTATTTGGGGTTCTAGGTCGATAATGAGTTTAGTTAGTTTTTGTCAAACGCCTTTGAATTTTTATAAGTATGTATGCTCGATTAAAAACAGAACCTGTCGTATGCAGCCGCATAATCAGTATTCTGTCGATTTCTCTTTGTCGTTTTTCGACAAGTTAACGTGAGATGTACTCATTTTGTTGTAAGAACTATATGAGTTTTATGTGAGGTGTTTAATTTGATTCGAGGGGTACTTTACATAATTTTCCTTATTTTCAAAGTTTCGACCTCTTCTAATTATATTTTCTTGTAAAATTGTAATCAAGATCAAGGGAAGTCTTTTAAACCGAAAAATAGATTTTTTAATTTTTATATTTTTTCACTTATTGAATATTTATAAAAATGAACCCTCAATTCCTGTAATGCTAGCCATGTTGAATTTTTAGTTTGAAAGAGAAAAAACAACTTTTGAATAAATTTGGCAATAACCGGATTTGCACTTTAACCTGCACATTTGAATATTTACTTTGATGATTGAACTACAGTTTGCTGAATAAATTCATTGAATATCATTTTGACTGTCAATTCAATGATATGTATGAAAAGTCGGTTATATGTTACCGTGTTCGACGCGCTTTTCTCGATCACTCGTTATCGACTGTCGGGTTATTGGGTCATAAATTCACGCCCATTGCATTTGGACGAGTAGGTCAGCAAGTCCTTTCATCATCAATGCTGCGACTGCCTAATTCAAATTCTGCTTGACGTTTGCATTTACAAATGTTGAAGTTCAAATTGAACGATTTATTTCTCTCTTTAAATTTTTTTTTTGGCAATGTCAAGACTTATTTAAAATATTTATTGATGTGCCGAACTATAGTCATTTGTAATTCTTTGCTAACAACTATTCAATGGAATCTTATTTATGTTTTCTCTGACTCTTGTTGGATAACGAAATCGGAACCAAACATTTTTAATGAAGACATTTATTTTATATCTCGAAACCCTTCAAAATCGATTACCTGATCATTTTATTTCAGGTATTATTTTTAACTTCAGAACCAAACAGAACTTCCGCCGCCTAGAGGCGTTAATTTTATCAATTTCGTAATCCTCAAGACCTTTATTCTTAACCCTGTTGACCTTTCACTGTCTAATAAATTGTTTCGGGTCTAGATGGGTTATCAAATTATTGTTATCAATCTTGCATTGCTTGTTTTATAGAAAAAAATAAACGTTCAAAAATTTTTTACGTTTTCTAAAATTCATAACCAGGAATTGTATAGTGACGCCTAGATTATTCCACTATCTCAAGTATTTGTAACATGACAAACATTTAAACTCTGAACGTTGTTGTCTTACCCCCCAGTGTCAATTCGGCATTTTGCGATTGCTCTTTGCGCTCTGATCAAAATTAAAAACTAAGGGACTGAAATTTATAGGACCCGTATCCCTATCAAAGTGTCAATTTCCGTCTGTCTTATAGTGACCCCTATATAGCAAAATATACGGTAAAAAATTTTTGTTTTACCTAAAATTTCAAAAACAGAATGATTTTCTATCTGAATTTGCAATATCCTCAATCATTTGTACATGACAATATAAGACTTGCAATAGTTGTGTCTCACTGATTTATTCGTCGATTTTGCGATTTTGCCTCTTGCACTCCCTAGATAAATTAAAAAAAAGAACATAGAGGTATAGAACTTTTAGACGTAATAATTATCAAGTTCATGTATACCGGTCTGTCTTATGGACTTTCACCAGTTACTATGCAAGAAAATAAACGGTCAAACTTTTTTTAGTTTTATAAAAATACATAAACAGGAATATTGTATATGACCTCATTTCAAACATGATCTTCAGTATTTTCACATGACAATTAAGCCTGACACAGTTGTGTCTTACGTGATCATTCGCCAATTTTGAGATCTTTCTTCTGTTTGCGCTCCTATCAATTCGAAGAAAAGGATGCTATAAAAGATTGTAATGAGATCATCAATGTGTCCTAAGTACCTGTCTGTTTTACTGACCACCAGTTATATAGCAAATAAATAACGGTCCAAAATTTTAATTTTACTAAATATAACGAATTGTAATGACCTCAATTTTGCAACTGTCCTCAATAATTTTGTAACTGCAAATATTAGAGCTCTACAATGTGTGTCCTCATGATAAGTTGTCATTTTGCATTTTGGCTCTTCGCTCTAGATCGAATTCGAAAAGAAAAAGGCATGTGACATAAAGCTTTAATGATCATCAATGGTCCATTTTCTGTTTCTTATGGCTGGCAACGTTTATCAATGAAAAGTCTTTATTTAATTCCAAAATTCCTAAATCAAGGATATGTATCTGCTCTCAATTTTGCAACTGTTCTTCAGAATTTGTCACAGTGCACTTAGCCTTGAACATTGTGTCTTACCCGTGTCTTTCGTCCATTTGATCGTTTTGCTTCTTGCGCTCCCTATCCGACTTCAGGGAAAAAAAGGCTGTAGGAATTTTCGTTTAAATTCATTTTCAGATTGATTTACTATGACTCGTTTTTCTTTAGTTGTCACCTAGTTTAACGATTTTCTATTCCGTATAAATAAACACATCTTACGTATGACTAATTTTGCTCTGCCCTTTTTTGATCTAACTATCCAATCATTTTTTTTTTCAAAATTTTGAAAATTTTCCTATGAGGGTGCTCCCTTCTTTGAATACATTTTAAGTTGCAAAATAGATTTTTTATACTCAGGCTACCTGGATCAGAACCACATTTCACGACAAAGTGTAGATATGAATAGCATCACCAATGTTTGAGTAAGATTTTTGACATTAAGCACACTCACTATATTTTTTCTTAAATTAGTATTTTGTTTGTGTATTTGATTTTATTTTAATTTAAACTTTTTTACAATATGAAATTGCACAAACTGTTTACGAACTTATGGAGTTAAGATAGCTTCAATAAACCATGTTGAAAGAGCGAATTCGTTAGCTTTTAAAAGTGTCCCCTTAGTCTTTTCGTAGTGCCAGCTAGTCCGTGTCGGCCGATCCTTTAAATTAGTCACGCCCAATTTTCGCTATTAGCTTAGAGCATTAAACCTCGTGGGAATCCCCCTCTGCCCAGTGAAAGGGTATTTTTTATAAAAGTCTTCGGAAAGGTATAGATTGAGACTAGTGATAGCTCGATGGCGAAGCTGAGCTCTCAGTCTGAAGTCGCCGAAATTGAGCGATTGCGAAATTTTTAAAAAATTAATTTTTAAATTCTGAATCAAATATAATTTGTTTAAATAAATACAGCCGTGATAGGCCTATTTTTATATGATTTTTTCAGACGTCTCAGTGCGTTATCGAAATAACAATCCAGTTGTATTCTCTCCTCGCAATAATGCAAGCCTCTCTTGAACTTTTAGTCTGAGCTTACCGAATGAACTTAGGTAGTCTCATGGCTGCAGATTTCCAAATAAAAGCATAAAATGAGTAAAATATTTCGGATTTCTCTCTTAATGGCTTTCTTTATGGATTATTTTTCGTAATAGATATGGACACTTTGCAACTTGTCCGAGTGTCATGATTTTTCCTCATTTTTTTTTTCGGACCGTTCCATTTTGAGGAAATGAAGTAACAATGAAAACGATAATATAATCTCGGTCTTCGTGAATAAAACTGCTCAATATCTCGATTATTTTTGTGGATTGGTGCAAAAGGTTAATTGAACTTTTTGTTTCTTTATATTACTGTTGAGGCTAGTAAAAAGTTTCCGGGCATTAAGAACTAACTTGACGGTTTCTTAAGGAAAATTCATTCTGTCGGGAGTCCAAAAATCTCGAGAGTATCGTGTGTGTAGAATGGGATTTAACTGGTGAGAGTAGGCGCTGTGCCTATCGGGACTGTTATTTTCCAGTCTAGTACATGTCGCGTTTTTTGTGTTCACTCTTCTTAGAACGTTTTAAACAGATTTGAACAGTTCGAATTGATACTATCCCTTTGTTCCACTGTTACGATCGATTTTGCTAGTGATCGTTAAGTACTGAAGGTTATTTGAATCTCTTGATTTATTATATCATTTTTCTAACCAAGCCAATAGAATGGGTATGCTCGATACTTCGTATTTTCACACCCCTTGAGGAGGTTACATCTATGTTATACACTGTTTACACTACTTATTATTTCGGCTGATTGGTATTCCTTGTGAAATCACATTTAAGGAATAAATTGTAGTTTCCAATTCAATGTAAATATATGATTATAGTCATCAGAATGATATATCATATATCAATATATCAGATATATTCAGTGAGTACTATGCAGTACAGTATGAAATAGTTTTATTGTGAAATATATTCGTAACTTTTTTCATACATATCTATCAAAAATGGCTGGACATCCATTTTGGGTCTTAAGTAAAGCTCTGGTCTCGGGTTTAATACTAAATTAAATTCTTATGTAAGACCATTTTACTTAGAAGTATTCTATTTTGACCAAGAGTTGTACATTGACCTGTTGAAATCTGTAGGGATGTAGTATTGAGTCGCTGATCTCAACGACGATATTACCCCAAAACCGTTCGCACATATGTCTTTGAGGATCTGCGATTTCTGACCTGGTACAGTTTCATTCTTAACACATAGAATTTATTATTGATTTCTAAAGAAATTGGATTTTGCAATTATTCCACGCGGATATGTAATCATTTACTCTAAGTATATGTTTTGTAAACAATTGTTCTCGATCTGTTGGATTATTTCAATATCGAACACTGTCGATACGGGCGAAATCAGTTTTAGGAATTCATAAATTTTTTCAGACAACGACTTCTCGGAAGACGATTGAGGCGTTTTTTAAAGCGGTTCCTACTAAACATAATGCTAAAGATTTTGAGGACACTGAGTCGATCGTCTTATAACTTCATTCTCGACTTTTCATCAATTCAAACAGCGATTCGAATCTTCAAGCGCCACTGTCAGGGTTGCAAGAGATTTCGGGAAAATCGTTTTGTTTGTGAGAATTTTGGAACAATTTTTTTCTTGGGGATATCGGATATGATTTCTGTCAATAGCCAAATTACTCATTTTTAATGACGTTTTCTTCAAGCTAATAACAGAATTATTTATCATTAACTCTTTTTTGGTTCATATATCTTCGAGACTTTACTTTAAGTTGTTAGAAAGTTAAATTTTTAAACAAAAATTTATTGGTTTCAAAGAATGCGTCTTCTTTTGAGTTATTTTCGAGTTTATCGAGTTTACATAGTTTATACGAGAATTGTTACGTTGTGTGGAAAATTTACCTAAAATTTTGAATTGATTTTGTAAAGTGAATATTTTGCTAGAAAATTTATTTTGACTGTACCAAATCTGATCAAATTCTTAGTTCGCAGAATTTTATGAGAATTAGAAAATCTTAGAATACCATGTGGTAAGTTAACTCTATGCATCGCTCTTGTATTGTAGATTAACTATTTCTATTTGCGAAGGAGTTAATTTGAAAGAAATTTATCAAAATTGTTTTGTGCGTTTTCAGCTAGTGAAAAAAATTATTCCATGGCGACTTTGAGCATATTTGCAGCGTTTTTTTCGACATGCAGTATCGGAAATACTTAATGGCTGTAGCATCGATCCGGAATAATTTTTATTTTGTGTTTTGTATAAAGCAATAAGGGTAGTTGGTCGTCGAATTGCTCGATTATTTTAAATCCGATTTGTCCAAGAGTTTTTCAGTTTTACTGCGGTCCCGCACCGTTGTCACGTTTAACATTTTTTTATTTTGTTAAATCAAAATAATTTCACTTAAAATCACGCAAGAGTAGGGCTTTTACGAAACATATCATCTATTTTGAATCCGTTTTTATAATTGAGCATCACTATCTTAGACTTTCAGGATTCTCTGCGTTTAGTTTTTCCTCAAAAACCGCAATTTTTTTTTCAACCACCACCTTATGAAATGATTCAGTTCTCAGGTGTTACATCTGTCATATGGATACAGTGTCTCAACAATTAGCGCTTATTTGAAAGATTTAAATTCCTCGTAAATATATGTTAGTTTAATTTAATACGTTTTACTTCATAACATTTATCAAGTAATTTGATGTGTAGACAAATAACGCCATTTGTTGACATCGGTAAGTTATGTTGACAGATCTAAGACCGATATCTAACTAGAGTAGACAGTAGAATCCGTTTAGTACCAGGTTCGGCAAAGACTTGGCCACTTTTTTCGCCCAATTGGCAACGCCTTGGGCCAAAAATTCTCGACCGGCTGAGCGTCGCGTCACGACTCGGTACGACGCGTTATTGATATAAAAAGTAGTATTCTACGAAGGTTTTTTAACCGAAATAGGCTTATTGTTACTATCTTTTTCATGTTCTTGCCTTTTGAAACAATCTGCCATTGCAGTTTCTTAGAAAGCTCAAAGACCACCACAATTCAGAAAAAAAGTCGAATCGTTACAACCTACTTTTTTATTTCAAATTTTAATCTCAATGTTTAAAAAAGGAGAGTTTTTGTTTGTATGCTTTTTTGATGTTTTAGTTGTCTATAGTATCATCTGATGGTTCATCTGGTCGTTTCAAAGCCGAAACGTGTATGGAGACCCTATAAATCTTGAGAATTTGGTTGAAAGGTATTTCTATCGATATATATTTTATGGCTACCCACTTCTCTCAACGTCACCCTGCCAACAAACTCGTCCTGCAGTTTCCACCGTCCTGACAAGAATTCAATGCAGTTTCTCAATGTTCCTGGACATTTTCGATTTAAAAAAACTGTGCTTTGTAATTAGTGGTTTCATTATTTCGATCATGTTTCCTTTATCTTTTGTTAGAATTGCGTGCCACTACTCCTTTTAACGTGTGGATTTTAACGTTGTGGGCTACGCTTTCTAACAAAGTGATAAAGATATTTCTTGTTCAAATAATGGAGTTTGTTAACGTCCTCCGTGATGTGATGCTTCAATCTTAATATGAACTCAGTTTCTGATTTAGACTGCGATTGTTCTTTTAATCTGTAACTTCGGCGGTACATTTTTTCGATAATTTATAATTTTTATCGGCGCTGTTTTGATCTTCATCCAAATTTTTCTTTTATGATTTCTAAATTTCGGGATGTTTTGTTATATATTCCTTCGAAGTACCTTATTCTCTAGAACTTTATGTCAGTATGATACTTAAGGAGTGGCTAAGTCAGCAGAATTGTAACTTTTTTCGAGCAATATATGAAAGAAAAAATGTGGCATTTATTGTTATTTTTTATCTTCAATCAAAGGTTCATTCTTACAAACGTTTGTTTTTATTTTCTAGACTAACTAATTGGTAAATACAAAAAACTTTTCATCTGTATCAATTTCCAATACCCGACTATTAGAATGTTTTTTAAAACATATTAATAAACTTCAGCTTGTCGGTGTTACTCCGCTTGTGTTCTAATTCTCTGCCAGTCGAATTTTTCTTAATATATTAAAGTTTTTTTTTCATGAAAGGGTAAAAATTTGGCACAAGTAGGAGGAAAGACACTTTTTCTTGAGATAAAATTGACACTTAGGGAAGTACTTAAGGAAGTACTGGTCGCTTTTAAGGCCAAAAACAGCGTTTCAGGGTCCGTTCAATCGAAGTATAGAAACGCCAAAATATGTATTTTCGTTTAGGGATATTCACATGATCTTTGCTTTCACAAACAAATCGAAGGCCTTGATTGGACCGACCAAAGTCAGAACGACCTTTCAAAGTGGCACCTATTTTTTCAATAGCCTACTCTCCCTGAGTTTTTGGGTACAACTAATGGTTTATGACTCAAACTAAAACGACGAAGTGAGCAAACACCAGTTATTTTGTTTTAAAAAATTCTTGAATTTCTCTACAAGTTTCACCAAACTGTTTTTTGGCTTATTTTGAGTGACCTCGGGGAATATACTCTCCCTGGATTTTTTAGTCCGACACTTCGAAAACCTGATCAGTGTGCTTTGTGCAAGGTTCCGTTGCAACACCAGAGTTGAGTTTTGTCTAATTTCTGATTCGTTTTTCTGTAAATTCTGTTTTAAATTTCCAAAAAATCAAGGGAAATTTCATACGAATATTTTGAAGATCAGCAAAGTGCTTTCCTGGCCATGTATCAAAAATGATAATCGAGTACCAAATTGCTTTTATTTTCCATATTTTCAGAAAACATTTAAAACTATCTAGAATTTATGTCGGGTCTTTAATGCGCCTACTCCCTTAATTGCGTTGATATTTAAAATGTTCCTGATCAGACTCAGTGCTATTTTAACAAATGGTCGTATTACACCCACCTTTTTTTTAAATTTTTTCACAACCAGTAAAATTTTAAAGTTGCCTGCCGTATGGGACTTATCGAGTGGCAGTCAAGTGTTAAAACTCTTCCATCAACAGTTTCAATGTTATCGCGCGAGCTCCGATTTAGTTAATACGCGATTTATGATACACAACATTTAATATGTCATTCGCATGATTTTTTATGGAGAGTTCAAAAAACCACAAATAATTTTGGACTTGATTTTGAGAATTTTCTAATTTTTTCTTAAAAGTCGATAAATTAAATAAAGTTTATGATTTTTCAAACAGCGGTCAGAGATGTAGGATCATGAAAAAGTTAAGTGGCTATTTTTTGGGTTTTTACCGTAGATATCAGTTATTACAAAAAACTTTTTGACAAAAAATGTGGAATTTTCATAATGCTTTGATTTTTTTTTTCAATTTTAGCGTTTCAAGTTGATTTTTCCGCGAATCTCATTTTTTCTTTTCTTAAAATGTATAAAATAATTTTATGAAGCTGTAAACATATTCTAAATCGGGTTCAGCTATACTATATAGCATGAAATATTACTGACTTACTATTTTCGTAAGTTATATTGGACTCCGGCTGCTGGGTTTATGCCACCCCTTAGTATGTACTAAAGTGCTGGCCGCCTTCTGCTTAGAGGAGTTATATCTGTCTTGGATTCAGGGGTTCATGTTTTGAGACTTTAGATCGGGGCTCAGAAGAAAACGAAACAAGTTATAGAAATTCTGAAAAGCCTAAAATGAAGATCTATTCTTCTGCTCCCGCCCAAAAGTAAAAAAATAACAATTGAGCACCACAGCACCGAGTGGGAGTAGAGTTCTAGAACAATGATTTTGACTTCAATGTCTTTTATCTTGGAAACGGCTTAATGGAAAATAATAAAATTTTGTAAGAATAACGGTTTCTGCAACGTCGACAGTTATCGGGAATATTTTTCGAAAATTTCGATCGGACTTGCTCTAGAATTATGAAAAACCGTAATTTTATGATATTTTAGAATTTCTAGCTCAATTTTCTCAAAAACGACTCGATACATTTTTTGAGTTTCTAGAAAATTATTGTCATCCGATTGTACCGAAAGTACCCTGCAAAACTGAAGTGAAAAGGTGCTAATCACTTTCACTTATTTTTAACATTTTTGATGAAAATTGAAGTTTATGGATTGTTTCCCAAAAAAAAAATTTGGAAAAAAATCTGAAAAAACTCGAAATTTCTTTTATGATATGAGCAGAAATGGATTTTGTGGCGTTCCTGAGGCTATTTGGTGCATTTAAAATGTCCCTAACCTGAAATAAAAACCCGTTGAGTACCCCCTTAAATAAGTACTTAGAGGCATTAGTAATGCTCCGAATTGATTCTGGGTGATAAAAAAGTGTACTAAGTTAGTACTACTAACAACCAAAGCATCACAAATTTTTTTTCGAAATTCTCGCATTTTTCGATTTTTTTCTTGACGTAAGCCAACTTTCTGATCAGTGTGTCCGTGGCTTTCTTTTGAGCTTACTGCCGAAAAAATCGAAGTACATTTTTTTCGGAATTTTTTTCACGTGACCTTGAAAAATTCATATTTCGAACTTCAGCCGGAAATTGCATAAAAGCTCACCTCAATCTATTAGTTATACTCTGAAGAATACTTTGTAAAAATTTGAGCCATTTTAGAAATGTATCCTCGGAGGAGATAGATTTTAAGGTCTAAAATTGTCAAAAAACGTCGGTTTTTCGGCGTTCTAAAATTGGTCAGTCGCCGGATCAAAAAAAAAGCCCACCTTGAAAGATTGACATACTACCGTTACGTGATTTGGGAAAATTTGAGCTCAATTTGATATACCGTCTGGGAGAAGATAGATTTTGCAGTTTGGAAAATATAATCTTGTTATGATAGTGTAACTATTGGTGTAATGGTCAAAAACAATTTTTGATCTCGTTTTTCGCAAGATTAAAGATAGATCTAAAAATCGGTATTTTCGGTTTTTCTCATAAGCTCTCAGTTTTTCATGATGACTGAATTATGTCAAATCTGCCGAGATATACCCTTAGGGTGGTTCGTGCATTTTAAGCAAAAACGAAGTTTTTCCAGATGGCGCACAAGTGACGCAAATGTACAAATCGTGAACAAATATTACTTTTTTCTGATATTTTGAACTAAAATCTCGCATCCTAAAAAAATTCGAGGTAAGTGCTGATGGCGTCGGCCATCAGGAACGTGCTTACACAAAAGCTTGGACGGGAATTATTTTTTAAATGTTGCTGCTCGATTTGTCAGAGTACACTTGAATTATATGTCATGTGCCACTGAATAGTCCGTTGCGATCAGTATTAAGAGTTTTGTCCATTTTGCTGTGGATTTGGCTTCAGAATCATCAAAAAAGCGTATTTTGACCCGTATTTTAGGTCTCAATTTTTTGCGTACGCACCACGTCCTCTGTTTGCGTAGTTGTGTTTTTGACTCGAAAAATGAGGGAGCTTTTGTTAGGGAGCAATAGTAACAATTTATGCTGAGAGGTTTAAAATACATAGAAACGAGAATAAAATGCGAGGTTCGCAAAACGTAATTATAATTAGCTAATATAATACTAATTGAAATCAATAGTGGCGTTGAATCGATGTATTCAATATTTGATTTTTGATATTTAACACATTAAATCAAATTATGACAAACTGGCTAATTTTCAGAAGCTGACATTTGAAGGATTCTGTTTTCATCAAGATATGAATGAAGTTAAGAGCTTAATTCTGACTCCGACGTAATCTCGAACGAAGAGTTGGTATTTGGATGTGTGTATTATCATCTCTCTCAGGCATGTGAAATATTAGCATTGGTACTTTCCTAATAAGGGTTCGGTTGTTGTAGACTGTTGGTATAATTTTGAACATTTTGTCACATTTTAGACGCATGAGTTAAAATTCTAAACGCATTAGCCATATTCTATGCTCTGAATTATGACTAAGAAACACAGACAGCGAGTACTAAATTCTTTAATTTATGAACTTCTTTCTCCATGAATTTAAAACTTGCAGCCTATTGGTCAAAACTCTATGTTGGTTTTTCTCACTATTTGTTTAAGTTTATTTCCATTTTGAGAGAGTTTAAATACTTGAAGCCGTTAATCGGTTCGGAGCTTCCAGGGTATAAAGTTGATCAGCTATATGTGGAAGATTTATTCTTCATTTTTTTATGTTTTTCGATTTTCATTTCTGCATTTATTCAATTAGCGGACTTCACTGGTCGTTTTTACTTCTTTATTTTTATATTAATTCGGCGTTGCAAACAGCGCATTCGATTTCATTCTAAGATAGCTAACTTGGGCACATAAATGAAAAAGTGGTCCGAATCCGACCAATTGTTACTTCTTTTTAAAGAAAACTAATAACTTTAGTTTTTACTGAAATGTTTAAACAATTTCAGTAATCTTAGAAAAAGAGAGATAAAAATGTCTGTAGTTGATGGACATTTTTTTTATTGTTTTCTTCCACGAGATTATTGTGCCTCGATTTGAGCTATTTAGTATAAGAATCGATTGAGGTGTTTGCAAGCGAATTATAAAAAAATTTTGGCTAGAAATTCAGTAAAAACGGCCAGGAGTCGCGTTAATAGCAATATGCAAAATGTGCTAAATCCATCACGAGGAAATACTTTTCAAGAGATTTGATTTTGATTCTAGTTGAATAAGAAAGCAGATGGATGTTTACTAAATTCCCTTTGAGATTTCTTTCCAAAATTTAAGTAAGGCATTATCTCCTACCTATGCCAGGTGTGTATCAAACGGCTCCTGGCCTATTGGCTTCCTCAAAAACGACCTCGGCCTGGATAATTTTGACAAAATAAAACTGAGGACAGTTAGTCGCCCCCTCCGCAATTTTTCTCGCAACAATAATTTAGTGGAAACAAATCGGACCGAATTTCGATTAATAACAACTTTTTGTAATCTGGACTATTCAAATAACCGACTCGTGCCACCGCCACCGATTATTTGCGCGATTTATCTTAGAAATAATGCAGCGCGGCACAATCAAAACTCAATTAAGTGAGTTATAATTATCGCTGAACAGTAAAAAATATATCATTCGATCAACAATTGAACAATTTATTAAGTGTATGGAAAATAATATGACATTTTCGCTGATTTAAATTAAATTTTTTTCATGCTTAAGGGGGTAGGTGTCGGTTTTTTTTAGCCCTTTATAGAATTAATTTATGATACATTAATATCGGTTATGACTAAAGTTGACCCAAGGAATCTCATGGTGGCAATTATTTTTTTCAAAACAATCTAGAACAAAATCTAGAATTTTCAAAATTCGAATATTTTTTTGCTTTAACCCGCATAAAAC
>SCLH01001273.1:156448-167555 GCA_004367855.1 Oikopleura vanhoeffeni | reverse complement strand
GTTCCACCTGCGCAGGCTATTGCATTGCTTACATGCGCATCTGTGTGTTTGAAAACAGACCGTTTTTTGTATTGATCTTTAAAAATTAATATTGCAATTATTATATTTGGACTTTTGAGACAGATCATTATGGTGCTTAGTTAAATCAATTTAGGAAATTTTACACGGAATTATTGAACTGATTTGAAAAATTAAACAACACCTTTTTCAGTTTAGGGACGATTACCAAAATAGAAAGAATTTTCAAGTAAGAAAATGAGTGCCGGTCTCTATTTGCCCATCTAGAGAATTTTTTGTGGTCATTTTAAGACCCAGACCTTTTTTTGGTTTCTGGATTTATTTGAAAAAAATATGTTTCAAGATCTGAAAAGTAACCTTTTAGTCCTCGATTGTCATGAAAGTTGGAAATAGCGGTAACACAAATAGAATAAGTTAAGTCGAAAACTGAAGGGTTCTGCAACAGGATTATTTTTGACACTTTATAAAGGACCGACTGGTGAAAATTAACTGGTTAAGTTAGCTTCCGGTATCGGACGTGATATTTAAATGATTTGAATCTATCAAAAAAATGACCAACGAGCAAGTTTTCTGGAGACGGTATTATAAACAGGTAAATTTTGACCAGCCGGTACAAACGATACTTTACTAAAAAATAATTCTCCTAAGAAAACCCTTCGCTTCGAGTCAGTGTAATTTTATTCCCAATAACGCTAAACTCAACTCTCATGAGAAACCCGAGGACTAAAAGGTCACATTTGGCACCTTAACGTTTTTTTTTGAAATAACTGAAAAAATGCTGTGGTTTTAAAAAAGACTACATTAAAATCTCTTACAAGATGGCCTAATAAAAATCGGTACCCATTTTCCAACTTCTTTCAAATTTTATTCATTTTAAAATTGTCATTATTTATCAAATTTAACTGATTAACTCCTGATTAATAATAAGTTATTGATAAAGTCTGAATATCACTATACTTATCTATGATGTTATACAATTACTCACTTTATTGTTCATTTTCCTGCTTCGTTCCTCGAGAGCAGCGATTTCGTTTGTCTCTGTCGTCCGTAGGTGTATCTACATCCCTTTGACATATATCAGTTGTCTGAACCTCGATTTTTGTCATTGATATTAATCCAATTGGGTTTTAAATCATTTCGAAACATCCGATGTTCCAAAATTAGGATCAGCAAATTTTTTTTATAATTTTATCATTTATTAACATAGTGGTCGTGTATTTAATTCAGGGTTTCCATGAAAAAATGTTGAAAATTTTTGGTTAGGCCGAATAGAAGAATCACATAGAAAAAATCGACGTGGCCAGCATTCTAGCAAAGTTGTGATAAAAGGACAGTACAGTAATTCAAATCGAGGATTTTTTTAGACTTGTTTATTTCGAAAAAATAAACATAAAATAATGTAAAATCAAAATATAATATTTTTTATTTATTGCAACGTTTCGGACGATTTGAAATAAGGAATTTCAAACAGTTGAAAAAAATTTGTATGCAATGTTTTGAAGGGGGAAGCAGCGATGTGAGACTGGTACATTTTTTCGAGGATTTATGAAAGAAGAAAAAATAAGAAACCATTGATTTTTTTATATTTTATATTCATAAAAGTGTTCATCTTGCAAACGTTATATTTTAAATTCTCAACATAACTAAGTATCTGTAAAAATTATCAAAAACTACTTTTCATTGGAACTCTATTTCCAACTTAACCCGATGTAAAATTTTTTTTTGAAGACAATTTTATAAACTTCAGACATTTTGGATGGTAATGCGCTGTATAATCATTTCTTGATATGAAAGTTTTTTTCCATGGAAAATAGAGAAAAAACAGCTTTTAGGAATAAAAATTGACCTTCAATTGCGGTTACATATTAAAAAAAATCGCCTGAACTGTTCAAAAAGAAAACCACGCCGTTACACCCGAAATTTTAATTGAAATTTCTTGCAAAAATGAAATTTTTATTAAATTGCGTGCCAAAATGGCACAAACCGGTGTCAGCAAGCACAGTGCTTGAGATTCATTTCAATGGTTCAGAACGATATTCGCTTGACCCTTTCATCGGTTGAAATACGGAACCAAATAGATACCAGAACATTTCCACAGTGATTCGGCCGATCTTTTATAGAGATTTCAAAAAACTAAATAATAAAAATTTTGCGACTGATTTCCAGAAAATTTTTTCATAATATTTCTACTAAAAGTCGACAAAAAATGACAAATAAAATTTTATGCTTTTTCAAACAGCGGTCACAAAATATGTAGACATGCATGAAAAAAATTAAAGTGGCTATTTTTTTTTTAAATTTCACGAATTCAACAAATAAAAGTTCGAACTCAACATCTTTCCTAAAATAGATAAAAAATGATTTCATGAGCTCATAGCACATTTATTCTGGTTCAGCAACGATAATAAGCGACAAAAAAAAAATATTGCGTAAGTCAAATTGACTTCGATATTGCCACATCGCTGGCTACTGCTTAAGGGGGTCGGTGCATTTTGGCAGATTTTACTTTTCATATTTTTTTTGTCTTCATGGGAGAACCTTTTTGGCCACCTCTATTTTCGAATAAAAAGTATCTTCAAACGTAAGTTGTCACTTTGAGCTACAGCTTTGTTTAATCTAGTTTTTTTTCAGAGTCGATTATTTTTACTTTAATAAATCGTCGTAAAATAAACCACTCCAAAACGCGCCTTTTTGTTCTTTAGGTGCTAAATTCACATTAAAATTTCTTTTTTCTTGTTTTTTATAAAAGCCCCTTTTAAAAAATGGTCTTGATCACCATCGAATTTATATAATTTATTTCATATGATTTCTACGTCAAAATCGAAAATTAAAATTTCCCAAAAAGACGAAAAAAAACGAAATTTAGCATAGTCGGAAAAAAATATTATTGGTCATGAGTAAACTTTATTTCTAAATTTGCATGGTGAACCAAGTCGGGCTCACCAATTAGGCAAGTCTGGGTGAAATAATCTTTTTTTAATTTTCGATGAAAGAGAGCCTAAAGTACATTTCGCGCAAACCGTATTTTCACTTCAAAAAGTATGATTCAAGTATAACACAGAGCGAAGAAACAAAACGCAGGACATATTTGATAAAAGTTAAAAGTAGCCATTCCCAATATTTTTCAGCTAAGGATTCCATAAAAATAATTGTGAAAGTTTTGAACAGAGAATGAGGAAAATTTTCAATAATATTCCAAATAGTTTTTCGACGAAAATCCCAAAAAGTGCGTATGATTTTTTCACATATCATATAAAAAATATGTTGTCAACTACGCCGAAAAGTCAAAAGTGGCCATTCTTTTGGAGCGGAAAAGTCTTTTTGGTTGATTTGAAACAAAAAACTGTAAAAAAAAATTGGAATGGCAAAAAAAAGCATTGTTTTATAATGCTCGGAACTTTTTTTCAAAATTTCTCCATAATTTGTTGAAGTTTGAAAAGGTTTAATTCGAGCTCAAAAGTTTTCTTAAAAGCAATAACTCGAAAATTCTTTAAGTTACAACAAGGTTGCCTGGAGTATGAACAACATTACTTTTTGGTGGTATAATTGGGAAACCAAGGTATATAAACCCCAGTGAATAAGTTTTTCCATCCAAGAGCCCATATCCCGTATTGCCAAAATGCCACCGACCCCCCTTAAGCTAATCTTTGTAAGAGAAATTTTCATTCTTCAAAGCTTAACAATAAACTTTTGTAAAAGTACAGAAAGGACTTTCATAACAGGTCACTACAGAAAAAGATAAAATCAAAATAGTTTAAACTCGTAGACTTTAGACATGACATCTGTACCCAGGACTCGATTTCCGGCAACTAGTGACCATCTCTATAAATCGAGCCATTATAAGCAAAGTTTCATTATTAAACATACATATTCAATAGCTGACCATAAATATTCAGCCAATTTGCTATACAATTAAAAACAAAACAAAATTAAACGAATTAAAAGGCATTTAATGAGATAAAAAAACAAAAATTGGAAAATTACTGTCACTCGACATAAAAGTGCAATAATTGAGATGAAATTAAAACCTTAATTATTTATTTTGAAACTACTGATATAAAACTTCAAATGAATTAATTCGCTCTGTCTAAACATAATTATATGTTTTTCTACAAAAATTTCCTAGTAAAATGATCCTTAAATTGTTGTGAAATATATTTTTGTTGTGAAATATATATTTTTTCAATGCGTAAGGCTCAGGTAATCATTTTTTTCGAAAAGTTTTGACTTACTAGAAATGCTCTATTGTAAACCGGAGGCCATTCTGTAATGCAGATTAAAAGTCTTAGAAATTCGTTACGATTCTTTCAAGGGGTCTTCCGCCATGATTGAGTACTTTTGAAAAAAAATATTGCTACCATAATACAGTTATTTGAAAAGTACTCAATTAAGTCAAAAAAATTCCCAGGTTCAATTTCATAACGTTTTTAAGAAACTTTTTCCTTATTACATGAAAGTTCTGAATAAAATCACGTGACGAAAGTAATCCAAAAATAAGTTTAAAAAAATGGTCAGTAAAATGAAATCCTTAATTTCTTGAAAAATAAGAATCCACGTGGACCTTTTGGAAATATCATTATTTCAAAAACTCTAAAATTAGGTGTTTTATTATCCCCACAAATTTTTCGGCGTAATTTGAGTACTATTTTGTGGTACTTGAGGCCAAAAACTTTATTTCTTAATTGAAGGTCCACGTTGATCGTTTTTGGGACTTGAGGTGTCGTGTAATTGGAAAAAAGTCTTTAAAACTCCTAAAGAACATCTTCACTTATTTCAAAACGTGATTAAAGCATTTTTTGAAAAAAAAAGTACTATTTTGACCTAACTTATTTTGAATATACGGTCACGTGATCAGTTTTGGGCTTTGGTGTACTGGAAAAAAATTCTTAGATTTTTTTTCTGATTACAATGAAAGGTTTTATTTGGTAATTCAAAAAAATTTTGCAAAAAATAAGTACTGTAATACAGTAAAAATTTTCCAAAAAAAAAGCACAAACGTCATTTTGTCTTCAAGTTAATCGATAACTTTATAACTGATCTTGTCATTAATGTTTAAGCGTCGTAAAATCCGATTTAATGGTGAATGGTCACTACTTGCCGGAAATCGAGTCTACGAGTTAAATCAATAATCTGGACTCAAGATGGTTTTTCAAACCAGTTTTATTGAAAATATTTACTGTTTCGAGGAAAACCTGTTATGCTAGCTAAACATGACACAATTTGGCAGATTGTTTGTGTCGATTAATTTTTTCTCGTCATGGTTATATTTTCTCAATAATAGTGAAAATTTGTCAAAACTGCAATTATTTTACTTCACCAAAATTGTTGGGAAATTCCCGAATCAAAAATGGAAAAAAATATCTGTATACCCTTTTATCACACGTTTGGCCCTTATTAGCAAACGCAGTGTGTTTTTCAGTGAGAGAGCCAAAAACGTAACAAAAGTGTGATTAAGGGATATAGAAATATATATAGAAATAAACTATGCAACATTATGTTTCTCCAAATTTTTGAACTTCCAACAATGAAGACCAAAGTAAAGTGAAAATTTCGCCAAAAATGCCTGAAATTCCAAAAAACAATTGACCCCACCCTGAAATAAAATCTTGAATTTGATCATTCGTGTCCAACATTTTGTTTTGAATTATTTCTTGTGCGTCGTTGAGTTTGGACATTGTTGCCACAGCCGACTGCATGGTTGTGATATCAGCTCGATTTTCTGTGATTTCTGTAGAAAGTTTATTAATCATACCCATTTTCATTGATAAATCAGAAACTGTTTTAGTAAATTTTTGATAGTTGTCCTTTAATTTGAATAACTTTCAATATTTGAAAAATTCTTTACATAAAAACTCCTCATTTTGAAGTTTTCAAATGCGTGCCTCTGCGAAGACGATAAAAAAAGAGTGTTTCTGTACTAATTGTCTGATACATAGGATTGGGACAGGTAAAATTTTCAACTTTGTGATTAAAGTTAACTTTATGAACTTACAAAACGCTGGACGATTTGTTTGAGCGGCAGTAGAGTGATGCCGCGAGTAGATTATGTTTGTTTGCGAGCGAAAAAGTGTTTTGCTTCTAACGTAACAATAGTAGTAAAGTCCTTGTATTCTCTACGTCTGNAAAATGTCTTAAAAACGTTTGAAGTTAACCTTGAAATTTTTTTGACCTAATTTGAGTACTTTTTCAAATTACTGTAATATGCCTTTCTTTCAAAATTACTCAAATCACGTGGAATACCCCTTAAAAGAATCGTCAGGAATTTCTAAGACTTTTATTGCATTTTAAATTGGCCTCCGGCTTAAATAGAGCACTTCTAGAAGTCCAAACTTCCGGAAAACTGATTACATAATAATGCGTAGGCGAAAGAAAGAAGAGAGATTGATAAATTATTTTCATGTGCGAGATAATCCATAGTTTTAAAGAATATTATTTTACATGAGAATGGTGATGAAAACATTCCATTGTTTTTGCAGATGCAATACCCAAATTGGTGGCGGTTTAATATTTGAAATATGAAAATGTCAAATTAACCCTAAATTTGTGTTATTTATGCACTTGTTTCTGAGAATCGGCAAAAATAAAAGAGTTTTTAATTTTCTGATTCACATTTGATAACTTTTTATAAACTTTTTTAACAAATTGTTTTTATATGACTGTAAAGAATTTTTTGAATAATATGATTATCATTGAAAAAATATATGTTGATAATGAATGTTCGGTTATAATCCTCAATTCAAGCGCTGCGCCATCGATGGCGCAAAGACACTACAGGTCCAGAGATTGTCGGCCACTACGGGAGTTAAGACTCCTAAGTCTCTTCAGATAATGCTTCTGAGTGAACTTCTTCTATAGTTTGTTTCAGATGCTTATCCGGCGATGGTAGACACAATAGTCTTCTAATTGATATACGTAACTTTTTTATTAAGTTATTCAAACAGTCTTATAAATCTATCTCTGTACTTACCAAAATAGTATAATATCTCGTGTGCCGAGTTCATCTTTGTATTTGGATAAATACAAAGTTGATTGCCCCATTCGCCTTTGGTTCTAGTTTTGCACCCCTCACTGGAGCCCCCAGTCATTTAAGATATTGAGCCCAACTTGGAAAAATTTTTCATAATAAAATGGTGATAAAAAACACTTTTATATATTTTGTCGGTAATTAAGCATCGTACTGTACTGTCTTTGAGTTTTTAGTAGAATTCTTTTCATTCCAAAAGTGATAACTGCAACCGTTTATATTTCAGCACAAACCTTTATTTTGGCTTCGAAATTTAATATTCAAGAAAAAACTCTTCCTATCGCTCTCGGTCGGAATGATTTCAAATGGGAATCAATTTCAAAACAGAAAAATAATACGGGAAATGATTTTAAGTGAAATCTCTGACGAGTTGAAATTCGAAAAATTTTTCTAAAATTAAGATTTTTAGAACCAATTTGCGACAGAGATGATGTTTTGGAAGTTTGGCAATATGTTGATTTTGTTGGTGATGATATTCGAAATTATAAAAATGAAACTCTGGAAAAATGCATGAAGAGGTGTTTGAAAACGTCGGATTGTGTTGCTTTCACTTTCAATAGCGAACTTTCATATTGTTTTCTGAAGAATGGCCAGGGGACCTATCGCGCTAAGCAAAGCGATTTTAGTGGAATGAGATGTAGTTATAAACCCAGTAGTGAACCACCGACAAGCTTCGTCAGACTTCAAAATTATCCAATTCATGGTAATAACATACATAATGCACCTAGTCTGAGTTGCCTGGTTGAGTAGTGAATGTTCATCGCTTGTTTTAATTTTTATTTTCAATTTTGACCAATCAGACTGTCACAGGATCAAAAAAATCAAAAAGCTCTTGAAAACAACTTTTTAAGTTGTTACACCCACCATTTTGTCATTTCATGATGAAAATGAACCAAAGTACCCTCAAATTGACCGTTGGACATAAATCAATTGGGGTTAAATAATTACAAAAAATTTTGACCAATCAGACAGTCACAGGATCAAAAAAATAAAAAAGCTCTTGAAAACAAGTTTTTAAGTTGTTACACCCATCATTTCGTCATTTCATTATGAAAATAACCCAAAGTACCCTCAAATTGACCGTTAGACATACATCTGTTGGGATGAAAAAGTTAAAAAAAAAATTGATCAATGAGAAATTCACATGATCAAAAAAATTGAAAAGCTCTTGAAAACAACCTTTTAAGTTGTTACACCCACCATTTCGACATTTTATTATGAAAATATACTAAAGTACTCTCAAATTTACCGTTGGACATAAACCAATTGGGGTGGAATAATTAAAAAAAAGTTTGACCAATCAGACAGTCACAGGATCAAAAAAATCAAAAAGCTCTTGAAAACANTGAGTTTTTGGACAAATTCTTTGATTTGGCTTCAGAATCACCAAAAAACTGTATTTTGCTCTAGTTAACATAGGGTCAAAATACTGTTTTTAGTGATTCTGAAGCCAAATCAAAGAATTTTTCCAAAAACTCAACAAGGCGGTCTGCTCACATTCTGTACGGTTAATTCAAATCATGAATCATTAATGTACTTTAAAAACTCAGGGAGGAGATACATTTTGACAAAAAGAAAATTTCCAAAATGTATCTCCTCCCTGAGTTTTAAAAGTACAACAATGATTTATGATTTGAATAAACCGTACAGAACGTGAGCAGACCGCCAAGTTGAGTTTTGGGTTGGAAATTCTTTGATGTTGGCTTCAGAATCACCAAAAAACAGTATTTTGACCCTATGTTAACTAGAGCAAAATACCAGTTTTTTGTGATTCTTGAGCCAAAATCAAAGAAATTTGCTTCGAAACTCAAACTTGGGTCTGCTCACGTTTTGTCCCCGGTTAATTTAAACATGAATCATGTTGAACTCCTTGAAAACTCAGGGAGGAATACATTTTTGAAAAAAATAATTCCGTCACTTTTTAAACCACGTTTCTGATTGGACGACGCCATCCGTTAATTTGATTGTTTTGAGATGCAAGATTTTGTTACAATATATCAAAGAGAGGGTAAAAGTTGGTCCCGGACGATTTGTACTTTTGCGCAGATTGGCCTATTAAAAAACCCTTAGAAATGCGGACGACCACCCCCTTAAGACGAGCTTTTTTTGATCCGGCGACTGAACAATTCTAGAACGTCAAAATAATTTTTAGGCCTCTAAGGTCTTATTTAATCAGACAGATATACGGTATATCATATACCTCCTTAAAGCGTGGCAGTACCCCCTTAAAGCGTGGCATTCGTGTTGAAAATTATATTTTTGCGATTTTAGGGGTCAAGTTGGGACAAAAAAGTTTTTTTTTACGTTTTTAGAAATCACAATAAAAAATGCTACAAAACGCTCACTTCAATTTTTTTCTTACCTTCACGGTTCGAAAATTTGCTTTTTATTCATAATTTGAAAATTGTATTCTGAATTTGAGAAATGGAAAAACTCAAAAAATTATTTGAAAAATTTGATCATCGCCAAATTTTTAATTTCAATGAATCAAACATTGAATTCAGCATAGAAAATTTTCTTCAAAAACGAAAAAAATGTTTCTCAATAATAGAAATTGAATCTGAAAATAAAAAAAATTCAAAAAATTGTTTTTTCTTCGGAAAGGAAAGAAAAATCAAATATTAAAAACGTTTTAGGTCACGTTGGAATATTTTGATCTTTTTTCAAACTGTTTTGGGAACTTTTTAATCATTTGCGTAAGTTTCGAAATGATCCAGTGACTGGGTCAGAAGTTCTGATTTGAGGGTTTCTTTTGGTCACCTGGGGTCACTTCAGATCATTTAAGTCAAGTTTGAATATTTTAACTAATTTTTTGAACGTCCTGACTATTTTTCTATCATTTGCATAAGTTTCAAAATGATCCAGTGATCGGTTCAGAAGTTACGATTTGGGGGTTTCTTTAGGTCATCTGAGATCACTTTTGGTCATTTGAAGTCAAGTTGGGATATTTTAACTAATTTTTTTGAACTCCCTGAGTATTTTTTTTTCGTCATTTGCGTTAGTTTCGAAATGATCAAGTTAGCGGTTCAAAAGTTACGATTTCGGTGTTTCTCTAGGTCACCTGTGGTCACTTTAGGTCATGTTGGAATATTTTCACTTATTTTTTCGGACTCCTCAAGCATTTTTCTATCATTTGCGTTAGTTTTTAAATGTTTTTAAATCTGGGGTCACGCTAGGTCATTTTAAGTCAAGTTGGAATATTTTGATCACTTTTTTTGATATTTCTGGGTGATTTTTAGTAATCCCTGAAAATTTGAATAAAATCTGACCACCGGTTCCGGAGTTGGTTTTTTGAGTGTTTGACATGCTGTATAAGATTAATACATTTCGTGCCACTGTGGTTTGCATCTTTAATATATAATCTTTAATATAATCTATAAATAACAGCTGAGATTTTTCCATATTTTCCTACATTTCAAAAATGTTTCAATAATTTATTTTGGCCGAAAAATAATGAAGACCCGAAATTTTCTGTCTAGCTTACCCTGCATACAGTGTTGTTTGTGCGAATCGAAGTCCATTCTTTGACATGAAGCAGAACAATAAATTATAGGCAGAGGAATGTCATCAATTCGAGGAGCCGAATAACAGCAAATAAATAATTCTAAAAATTATTTACAATTACGATTAAATTTCTTAAAACTTTTTATTTACCAATTTTGCTTTGTCTGAGGCTATTTAAAAAGACTTCTGCTTTGACAAATCTTGGTCTAAAAATGAAAGAATGGAGCTAGAGAGCTGTTGACATGATAAAAACAAATTTCGCGGAATTTGACAATAAAAACTCGGATTTTGTCAAATTATTTTTTTATTTAGATTGGATTTCCTATATAATATAGGCTATATTGCAAAAATTACTAATTATTTCTAACAAATAGCTCGATCTCTATCTTGATAGAAAATATTTCACAAAATCTAATTTTGAGACTATTGGATACGAAACTTCAAAATCCAGAAAATATTTCAGTTATTTGGAATCATTTTAAATCTAAAAAATGTTTAGGTAACTATTTTTTTAGGTGCCCCCCCCCTCTGGAGCAAAAACCGTCGCAGGTATCAAGAAAC